>UYYA01005080.1:0-41969 GCA_900624975.1 Angiostrongylus costaricensis
TCAATCACATTCATTCACACATTCACATTCATCTTTCAGTAATCAGCAGATTATTTTATCTTGTCTCTCAGCTGGTCTATTGTGCGATGTCAGTAGTGGCGGGTGTTACCAAATGCGTTCTGTTAGCAACGCCATCGGTGGCATGTACCATTCCTCCCACAATGTACACGCAATGTGTACAATGCCGCTAAGCGGCCAACCATAAGCTATGTATTCTGCTAAGCCGCTATAGGCTTATCAGTTTCGTAGCCACTTATCATACTGTCTCCATCTCCGCGGCATACAGTCTCCTCCCTCTGCCCCCAGCATACTGTCTCCCTCAGCCGCCGCGCCGGCCGCGAATAGACGCGGCGCGGCATCGCTTACGGTTAAGCAAAGGCTACTTTGTTGTAATNTACCAAATGCGTTCTGTTAGCAACGCCATCGGTGGCATGTACCATTCCTCCCACAATGTACACGCAATGTGTACAATGCCGCTAAGCGGCCAACCATAAGCTATGTATTCTGCTAAGCCGCTATAGGCTTATCAGTTTCGTAGCCACTTATCATACTGGCCCTTACCCTTAGGCAATGGTGGCACCCATCGATGCTCAAAGTTCACGTTGCTGACATAGCGTTATTCACGACCAGCCGCCTGACTGTGTTCCGTAGATGACTCATCATTCACTGTCCATAGCACCGTCAACGCTCATGTAACTTACAGTCCTCATCGATTCACTAAAATGCTCCTCATCGCTATAATGTTGAAATCTTAGCTTGGCCGAAACATAGCCAGTCTGTGACCCTCACCACCTCAGCATACTGTCTCCCTCAGCCGCCGCGCCGGCCGCGAATAGACGCGGCGCGGCATCGCTTACGGTTAAGCAAAGGCTACTTTGTTGTAATCTCATTATTATTGTTAATATTGTGTTAATGGTATAATAATGTTTGAATGCCATTGCCTCATTGTTAGCCTCACTTCATTACAGGCCTTAGCACCTCAGAGCTCTAACTTGTCTCATTCCTCTACCATTACTTCTCTATTGTTATTATCATGTTATTAGTATTGTGTTTATGTATTAAAGGTTTAATTACCCAAGTTTGAGGCTGGTAGATCAACTACAACAACTAAAAGACCTGCGTGGCTAATATTCTACATCAATCTGAACCGCTACACTTCGCCGCTAACCACTTCGTTACAAGTGTTAGTAATAGGTGAACTGTAATAAATTAGCAATGTTGTTCTTTTCAAAAATTGCTCTTTAAGAAAGCGGCCGAAAAATTAAAGCATTTTTTCAACTAAATCCACCCCAAATTTAAGAACAATAGTGTATGGACTCCCACGACCGACTTTCTATTAACCTCGGCATTGATCAAGTAATTCTTCATATTTTTTTTGAGCAAACGCGAGGTGTTATTATTTTCGATAGTCAGTACACTTTCTCCGCCGCTGTCTAAAACATCGAGTCGTTCCGAACTTCATCAAACGAAGACGACTACACGACGTATGCGGACTACCAGAGGACAGTCACCGAGTACTGGACATCGGATTGCGAATACTACGCACCTGTCTACGAAGCCGACAAAACCAGATGTTCGCCAAGTGGAAGAAGTGCGAGACGTACTACGCTCAAATAAGAGGGTTGGCAATGGGACAACGACTGGCTCCAAGCCCTTGCCATTGCATTTATGTCTAAGGTGGAAGCACCGGTAACTGATCTCGGGCCGCCACTCTACTGTAGGTATGTAGACGACTGCTTTGTCCTTTGCTCAACACACGAGGAAATGGACAAATGTTTCGAACTGTTAAACGCACAGTCAGAGTATATCAAGTTCACCCGAGAAAAGCCGAAAAAAAATGGCTTCCATTTTTGAACGTACAAATTCACCTACCAGAAAATGGCTACATTACAAAGTGGTACCGAAACCCAAGTAGTAAAAATATCTTGGTTCATTACCTCTCCTCCCACCCTTCTCACGCGAAAAGGGCGCTTATAAGAAACATGTTTCGGGCAGCAACCAACCTGTGCACGGGAAGAGCAGAGAGAGGAGTCCCGGAACTTGGCACGTCAAATAGCCATTTCTAATGGCTACGAAACTGTAGCTCAGAAAAGGTGTAGAGGAAATCGTAGGCCTCCAAACGACAACTCTAGCGATAGAAGGGTCTCGTTTATCCTACCCTTCATCTCAAATGATATAAGTACAGCTATAAAACGCTGCTTAAGAAGGGCGGGCTTAGAGAATTCGGTGAGCGTAGTTGAAATACCACCGAGTAATCTTAAGCGCCAGCTAGTCCGCAACCGCCTATATGACCGTCTATGTGCAACTCAAAATTGCATAATTTGCCCCAGTGGTAGAGACGGTGATTGCATGAACTCGGGTATAGTTTATCTGATCTCCTGTAAGACGCGCGGTGACGAATACATTGGCGAAACGGGCAGGCCCCTCTGTGTCCGCATGAAAGAACACCTAGCCGGCAAAAATAGACCAAATACCCCGCTAGGCACGCATAGGACCCAGAGACATAACAGGGAGCGACTTCGAAGTATGTGTCACGATCCTCGCACGCGAATCAAGAACACAGGCGCGAAAAACTCTCGAGGCACTCTGGATTAGTTTGACTTCGAAGTGTGTCACGGTCCTCGCACGCGAATCAAGAACACAGGCGCGAAAAACTCTCGAGGCACTCTGGATTAATTCCAGAAATCCGAAAATGAACCACAGGGAAGAATGCCTCATTGTCACGCGTGATATAGGGCAGTATATAAAACTGCTTTTCTGATGTGAGGGGCACATTATACTTCCACGTGATTT
This sequence comes from Angiostrongylus costaricensis, assembly GCA_900624975.1. NCBI lineage: Eukaryota > Metazoa > Nematoda > Chromadorea > Rhabditida > Metastrongylidae > Angiostrongylus > Angiostrongylus costaricensis. The sequence goes on from UYYA01005080.1 coordinate 2,794, forward strand.
CTGTGCTGTTGGTCTCTACGTGACATACTTAGTGGAAACCTCATAGAAGGCCGGTGAGTGTGGAAAGCTGTGTTTAATGTGATTGAAATCTTGGTTTAGAGTTTCTTTGTTTGGTTATGGAGGCGTATGGCCAAGTAGATTGCACCTCGCGTTTGCTCAACAAAAATACGAGGAATTACTTGATCAATGCCGAGGTTAATAGAAAGTCGCTCGTGTGACAAACAGGGTGAGCTTATCGTGACGACCAAGACCATCCATCGCAACTTGCAATTCCAGAAGCTCGACCCTAAACGCTTAACGTGGAAGTCTCTTAATGGAGAATATCATAACGAAATAGACCACCTCGTAGTAAATAGAAGGTTTGGCCTAACCGTTGTCGCTGTTGTCCCAAAATTCTACACGGGATCAGACCACTGTCTCCTTCCTTCAAGATTCTGTTTCTAGCCGAAAGGAGAAAATCCGCTAAATTCCAAAACCGAAGTCCCAGAACCACCGCAAACTTATTCAATTCATTAGTCGGCAGTTGGGAAGATGCTCTTGTCTATAACATCGACGAAGAATGCGATCGGCTCATTCAACATTTTCACGCTAGCGCTATGAACGCTGAGGGTTCAAAAGTCACCAAGAGACGGCTGTTTCCAGAAACACTCCAGCTGATACGCCAGCGTGGAATCGCACGAGCTGCATGCAACCGCGAACTAACGTCCGAATTTGTAAAACAGCGCAGGCAGTTGATAAAAGAAGATCTTAAAGAGAGAAAAGCAGCAGTAATGGTGAAAGCTGCAGAGCCTAGGAAGAACATTTGCAAAGCCCACCGAGGCTTCCCCAGTTACAAGACCAAGATGATTGCCCTCCGACGCCCAGACGGAACAATTACGTCGTCCAGAAAGGTAATAGAGAAAATCATTCACGAATACTACTCAGATCTCTTCGATAGCTACGTGCAACACCTGTTATATGAAATAAAGGAGGGTGGATATATTGTACCACCGGTTCTCCCTTCCGAAAACCGACATGCCACTTCGCCGGTGAAAAATCGAACAGCACCAGGTCCGGACAGGATAAGACCAAAACACCTGAAGAACCTTCCCCAAGTTTTCGTAAACACACTGGCTCGGTTTTTCACACATTACATGTCTGAATGCAAGGTCCCTACTCAGTGGAAGACCAGCAAGATCGTGTTATTGTTTAAGAAGGGTGACCTGCACCATATCGGCAACTATCGCCCAATCTTCTTGGTGTCTGTCGTCTATAAACTTTTCATTCAAGTTATCCTAAACAGGATTGACAGAACACTAGACAAAGGACAGCCATATGAGCAAGCAGGGTTTCGAAAAGGATTTAGTATGATGGACCACAACCACACGATAACAAAACTCATTGAAGTATCGCGAGAGTACAAAACACAGCTCTGTCTCAATTTCATCGATTTAAAGAAGGTCTTTGACTTAATTGAGGTATAAGCAGTCATGGAAGCCTTGGACAGTCAAGGAGTTCCTACTCAGTACATAAAGATTCCTCGTGAGCTACAGTTATTGTATGAACATTTCACAACCAAGATATCACCATTCTACAACGATACTAACATTGACCTCAAAAGAGAGATTAGGTAGGCGATACCATCTCGCTAAAATTATTTGCCGTCACCCTCCACAACGTCATGAGAACCTTGGAATAGGATAGAATGGAAATGAAAATCGATGATCGGCAGTTACACCATCTTCGCTTTGCTGACGACGTCGTACTTATAACACCAAACATTAGCCAAGGGGAACGTATGCATAACGACTTTGATAGAGCCTGTGGAAGGATTGGTCTTGGACTAAATCTCACAAAAACAATGTCCATAAAGAACGGATTGGTTTCGCATGCCCCATTCACGCTCAACGGAACCAATATCACCGAATACTCCAGCTATACCTATCTAGGTTGGGAAATCAATATGATGAACGACCAAGCTCCAAAGCTGAGCAGAAGGAAACGAGCGGCTTGGAGTGCTTTCAACAGCATCGAGGATGTAGTGAAGAGTACAAAGAACACCCGACTCTGTGCCCACCTTTTCGACTCAACGCTACTTCCTGCTCTAACATATGCGTCAGAAACCTGATCGCTGCGTAAGCAGGATGATAGGTCACTAAGCGTTATCGAACGCGCAGTCGAAGTGACGATGCTGGGAGCATCCCGTTCCACACAACTAAGGGATGGGATCCGAAGCCTCGATCTGTGTCAACGATCAAAAATCAAAGATGCCGTTCTGTACGCCAAACAGTCGAAAATAAGGTGGGTCAGACACGTAATGCGTATAAATGACACCCGATAGACAAGAGCCGTTAGTGACTGGATTCCTCGAGATGTGAAACGCACTGTAGGAAGACCACCCACCCGATGGTCAGGGTTTTTCACAAAAAGCTTAGATGAAAGATATGATGCTCGACGCATCCCTAGAGCTAGCAGAACTCACTGCACTAATCTCGCATGGGACAGGGAAAATTGGAAGATTTACTGGCGCTCGCTCGAATCACTCGACGATTAATGGGACTGGAGGTGACAGGCGACTGGTGATACGGGCATGGTATTATTTGAAGTACAACTACTGGATGGCTGAGATCAAGGTAAGGCAGGTGCTTCACCGATGCAGTGGATAGCACTTGAGCCCGCGCAAAGAGTAGAAGCCGGTTCGTACCTGGCCTGGGGTCTGAGTTTTGCAGGTGGGTGTTGTGGTTCTTCCACTTTTTCTGATTGCTATGCAAGGCCTTTGCTGGTCCACAGCTCGTAATCTCAAACTTGAGCTTGTAGTTAGACCGCTTGTTACAACAATAATGTACCAACAACTTTATGATGTTTGGAAGCGCAAGCAGTGTAGGTGCTATGCGCTATGTTAACAACGGAATCGACAGACGACGAAAACCAATGATCAAGAAGTTGCATTGAAGATGGGAGAGTAGTTTTTGTAATAGACTAGTGATGTAATATAAGAAAGAAGTTTCACATAGAATACAACTTGACCAAAAAAGGTGCTGAACAAATGGCCGACCAGTAAGCTCTCTGGTAGAGGAGATTTAATATGAAGAACAACTGCAGCAAGAAATAAGAGATAACCGAGGCACGGATGATTAAAGTGGGAAGGGCATTACGTGGAACTGAGGTTAAGTTTGCTTATATTAGTCAAGTGATCCGCTCGAATTATAAAAAGGATAAAAGGAGAAAGCTCTCAGCGTTGATCTATCCCTGAGGGATGTTCCATGCATTCCACTTCATTAAACATCGTTTGGAAGTGATTGAATGCATATCCGGCCGTTACGATGACTCGCGGTGACCTACCGAAGTATCGAGCCAGTGATGCCATCTTCCCAGAGAAGTCTGGTACCAATTTGCCGACCCCGGAGAGATGGAAGGCTTGGTGGGCCATGGGCGCGGTGATCGATTCCACGTGTATGTCGCAGAGGTGCTTTTAACCACTGCGCCACACGCGCTCGAATTATACTACGTGAAATAAGAAGGTACCAAGAAGATCTAAAAGCACTACTTGGACGAACTGAAAGATGACTAATATGCCACTAGTGTTTCTTCTGCAATGGCTAGAGTTTTGATAGGAGAAACTAGAAACTAGAATTGGCGATCAGAAGCGGGTTCTAGAAAATTTCTCTGTTAGGACAGTTTGACAAAGTTGTCTGTACTGAGAGTTCATATGAAAGTAGCACAATAGCTTGTGCAAAAGCTTCATGTGAGTTTAGTTGAAAATTGAGGAACATATAAGGTGATGAGAACGGTGAGAATAATATCCAAGCTACGGATGTAAAAATACTCACGCTTGAAAGGACAGAGAGGCTCGAGGCGTTGAGCCACCAAGCGATGCTGCCATCGTCGGTCTTTGCGGAGAAGTAGGGATATGGGACAAACACACGGGTGTTATGTAGTGTAATTTGAATTGTAGCAGATTGCATACTAGGATTAAATAGTGCTAGAGAAAGTACACGCCCTGCGTACAAGACTTACGATGAGGTACAGAATATTCTCTGCGTGGTCTAAGGGAGGAGCCAAAATTGAAAGCCAGTGCTAATGGGAAAGAAATGAGTTACAATTTTTAGTCTTTTGTTTTTTAATACGCTTTTGGTCGTCATTTTTTTCGCCTTTTAAAATTCTTTTCTTTTCAATGTTATAGACGATTTTGAAGTGACCTGATGGAGAAGGTGTGATTGGCCAACAGATAAATGCAACGCTTTGATTGGTCCTTTACTTCATCAACGGTGTATGCTACGTTGTTTAGTAAAAAAAAACTCATACTTCTTTTGTACCCATAATTTGCTCGCTAACCTACGTAAAAATGGAAAAAGTGGATTAATACCTTCTTCGGCTATCAGGTAAACATGGGGTTAATAAAGAACGTGACGACAAAAAAGAATGGATTGTTTAGCGAGAAATAGTTAAGCGAGTCACCTTAACAATGATGCTGTCATAGTGACATATCGTTTTCAGTTCAAAATCAACCCCACGATCGAGGAATGGCTTCTTGCGTATTTCTACCTGAAAAACAGAATTTTAGCCGAATGAAAAAAAACTGAAACGAAATATTTGAAGTCTACCTGATCCTTCTTATCGGCCGCCTGTAGCTTCATTCGCTTCGACTTCCGCCGTTTATTTGTTTTCGAAGCAGTAGATCTCACCCCTTCGGAGCGGAAAATTATACAAAATATCAGAAAACATTTTTTCGCTCAGCAGTGTTTTTCGTGTAATTCAATTTTTTCAGTCAAGTCCACTACTGCTTCTTATGCGTGGGAAAGGAACAACATGGCCACTTGTCTTGAATATTTCGTTTCCAACAACATCTTGAATTAGTAGTGAACGACAGATGGGTCTTTGCTTAAAAACTTTTCTTGAGAGAAAAATTTTCCATGCAGCAGTGGCTGTAAGAATTTTTTCTACAGCACAACTCTTCAGAAAAGAAAAAGAACTTGACGGACTGACTAGTCGCAGAGATTTGGGAAAAAGTCAAATTTTCGAATACGCAAGCAATTAAGGTGGCCAAAGAGAGGGTCCTTTTTTAAGTAAGAGGTTTTAAAAAATGGTAGTTGATTAAGAAATGGCAACCTGAACGCAAAAAATTCTTTTAAGGTTTTCTTTTTTCTTTCCAACGTAAGTTAAAGATTTGAACTTCTGAAAAAAAGCCAAATTTGTAATTCCTGAAGCACATTACGCACCGTCTCTTTTAAAGGTGATCACATTTAAATTGAAATGTCTACAGCCACTGTCAGTTTCTAGGGTTGCCGTATCTGCCGGTGTCACCTCATTCAGAAGTCGACATCGTCCATTCTTATAGAAGTTAACCGCTTCACAACTGAAACCTCATAAAACTCTGTTAAATACAACCAAGATGATGGTAAGGTATTTGTAAAAGGACCGCAGGAGTGCACGGTGGAGAACGAACGCGCTATTAACCTTTCTGGGGGCTAACGCATTCACCACTACGCCATGCGTGTCTTTCGCTTCGCCTTTCTCTCTGCTAGTTTTCTATCGATCACAGCCATCAGCAATCACCCGTCAACGGACCCAAATAGCATGGTGGTGAACGCGTTAGCACCCGGAAAAGGTGAAGGCATGTTCGTTCTCCACCGCAGACTGCGGAGTTTTGCAAATATCTCAGCATCATCGTGGTTGTGCTTCACCTATTACTCTGCCGTAAAAGAAATTATACTTCGAAACCGACCTTCACTAAACCTCGGTGTGACTAATCAATATGTATTATTTCTTGATAAGCTTGCACGAGGTTGATAAATATATTTATTTTCGGCTAACGTTTCGACGTCTTCGTCTTCCTCAGAGCCGGTGATCCGAGTCGATGGTCCATGCTTGTTGTTCGCCTCGACGTTGCGACTTCGCCTTCGTGTCGAGCCAGATCTTCCTCAGTGAGCCATCTTCTCGAATGAGGCATCCTCACTCAGTGGTGCCCTTTTATACACGATGCTGATGGTGGATATATAATGACAATGTCCGGTGGTAACAACTTGTATTTCTTCCGGACATACATNCAAGCTTATCAAGAAATAATACATATTGATTAGTCACACCGAGGTTTAGTGAAGGTCGGTTTCGAAGTATTACTACGCTTTGTGCTAGCTGATAATACACCGACCTCTGCACGATGAGCGCAATGATGTATGTCCGGAAGAAATACAAGTTGTTACCACCGGACATTGTCATTATATATCCACCATCAGCATCGTGTATAAAAGGGCACCACTGAGTGAGGATGCCTCATTCGAGAAGATGGCTCACTGAGGAAGATCTGGCTCGACACGAAGGCGAAGTCGCAACGTCGAGGCGAACAACAAGCATGGACCATCGACTCGGATCACCGGCTCTGAGGAAGACGAAGACGTCGAAACGTTAGCCGAAAATAAATATATTTATCAACCTCGTGCAAGCTTATCAAGAAATAATACATAAAGAAATTATAGTTTGCAGTGAATAAAAACGTTAAAACACTGTTAATCATAAATTGTCTTAAACCCGATTTGGCTTTCGAGAAGAAGTAAATATTTTAGTGCATATAGCATACCTTTTCGTTGGATGTGTAACACAAAGTTGTAAGCAATCTGTGAGCTTTGCTCCTTCAATGGTCATACCGTTCTCATTTGCGGGACATTTGGGGTCTTCTTGGAAAAGCACCGCTGGAATTGGTGCTTTGTATATATATATATATATATATATATATATATGGCTCTTATCGGTTCACCTACCAACACCCGCTTCATCCCCACTGTGACAGTGTTTCTCAATCACTCTCGGAAGTTTTCTCGGCTTCATTGCTGTCACACAGAGTCCATTTTGGATGTGTGCAAAGTTACAGTGTAAATCAGCAATACATCTGAAACCGAACGATATGCCTCGAAATTTAGGCTCCGATTGACAATTCGGCTAATGTCGGCTATTTCTTACTTTTTAAGGCATTTATTTCTAATAGCAGATGTTTCACCACTGTATGAAATATACATGGCGCTTTTTGCTGAGCAACGCTCCAGTGGATGATTGCAGATGTTCTCGAAAACCTGAAAAATTGGGGACCGCGATTCTCACTTTTATCATTATTGATTTCTAATGTTTAGCAAACTTTCTGGATTTTTCTTGCAATAATCCTAGGTTTCGAAAAGTCATAAAATCAGGTTAATTTTTACAGGACGATTTTTTTAGACCAAGTGTGCAGATCTCAGCAATTCTCGCACTCGATTCTCTTTCTCAGATGCGTTATCCACGAAAGTCTTCCAAGTTCTTGTGTGTGGCTTCGGCTGCCGCCCCAGTTTCATTGTGCTGAGAAGGTGTGAAAAAGTGTTGGGCTTCGATATCCATTCGTTGGTTATGTTAGTGAAGCTAAAGAATTGAACCATGCTTAATATTAGCCAAGAGTTCAGCTATACAAAAATTGCCGACGTCGTATAAGAAGTCTGAGTGCAAGAGATAACAACTCTCATTTTGTTGAGATCTTAGTTAGCGGTCAGTAGACGGTCTTCTTACTGTATCTACTTCTACTTACCGCCTATTTTTTTCACGGTAGGTTATTATGTGAACTACAATCAAGCGAATACTGAGATATGCGCAAAACTCGGAACACTGCGCTCACATATTTTGCACTACATCAACCAAGAGAATGCTTTACCTTTTTCCGAGCCATTTTTCCACTCGTTACATGAAATTGCAGATAGCATCGCAAGGGTAAAAGAAAACAGCTGGGAAAAAGGCAAACCAAGGCTCTTGGTTAGTGCAGCGGGTAGCACGTTAGCTCTAGAAAGAGCTTCGCGAGTTCGAAGCGCTCTTGAGCTCCCGAGTTCTGCTCTAGCCATAAACAACCAGTCTTGTATTGTTATTGACACACCGAGTCGAGGATGTGTCGAGCATCCAAGCTCCGTGATTTCCGACAATTCTGTGATTGATTTGAAGTAGGTCGGTACTTTCGAAGGTCGCTTTCTCAATGGTTACGCCGTTGGAAACGGATCGGATAATGTTTCCCCTATTCACTATAGTTTCGACGGCCTCGTAAGTTTATTTGCGGCTCATTAGCTCTCTCTTAACCACCCGATTTAGAGTTGAAAGCATCCATGATTATGACCCCACGTGCGTTGAGATCGATGCATGTAGGACGCTGTGCGTTAAAATGGATTGTGTATCGAGCTTTTTCAACCTACGTGGAATCATTTGCGGTAAGACAAAATTTCAAAGTAAAGTAAACAGCGAGATCTTTTCTTTTTCAAAAATAAAAAGGAAAGAAGCAGAGGAGCTCACTGTTGAATACCTGAAAATCATCGCTGATAAAATCGAATGCTTGCCCATTTGGATCGTAAGTGATTAGAAAACATTCAGAGAAGTATTCACTGTAGGCTGCGTAGTCACAACCGCTAGAGCAGAGAGCGAGGCACTGAAAAATTGAAGTTGAACTATGATGGTCCTATAGGGAAAACTTGAAACAACCTACGTTATCGAAACTGCCGGTGACATTCACCAATATCGCCTCACCTCTGAGTGCTACTTGATTCCATGGAATAGTGTGAAAAGAGTTCGAGCACTGTTCTCTTCGTAACTCTTAAAGAGTTAGTCGTTGGCTTACTGTTCATGTCTTTTTCTCTACAGTGCTCAAAACTATTATCACTAGCTTGATTTTTCTCCGACGATTGAACTACTGGAGATCAGTGCTACTTTACAAGTGAACGTTGGTAATTCAATAGTTGTTACTGTTGCTTAGGTAATGCAACGATGTCAGTAGCGAGATATGTGACCTCTGAGCTGATCAGTGCTAACCTTTGTTACGCCACATTGACTTTGACCTAAATTTCTCACAAGATATCGCCCATTTGCTTTGTGTAGGTCTCCTTGGTTTCAAAAATATCACGAAATTTGCTGGATAAAACTATAGATGGCTTTCTCATTTACTCGAGGTGTACCATTTTTTTAACACAAACCCAACATCACTTATTATACGGATGCCATCACTGCTTGCATTCGGCTGGTGGTCTCGTATCCGTGGCGTCTTCGCACTTTCGTATAAGTTCGACTGCGAGCTAAAGACTGTTCATCTATGACTGCTGCCCAATGTTGGTCCAATCTTTCCCGGATTTACTAGTCTCTGGAACCTAGTTACATCTCTGTTAGAGCGTTTGTGGGTCAATTTTGCACATGCACATTTTGTTGGTCAAAGAAACCTTTCCCTAGATAAGTCCGATCCCAATTTTTCGGATTCGGAAAAATAGCGAGTTTAGGTATCCCACAAAGGTTTTAACCAGCAGTTAAGTGGGTATGATTGCACGACATCTCCAAACGCCAACTTCTCACACCTCACCAGCACTATGAAAGGTTTAATGTTAGCTAAAAATGCGCTCTGTGCAAAAGAAAAAAAAACGTTACAGTAGTTTTAGTTATTGCCACGGCATGTTGACTAATAACGGTATTGACCTTGATACTGTATAAAAAATTACTCTAAAAAGTCACTGACACCCACTTTTGAGCCGTTGGTGCTCCATATAGACGACGTGAATGTCAGTTTCGGCGTTGTCGAGAACTTTCGCGGTCGACGAATTGGCAGTGTTCAAAAAACACCCACGAGTTTGTGCAAAGAAAGTAATCGAATTGCAGGAAAACTCCTTCAAGCAAGATGAAGTAAAAAGAAGCTGGCAATACGTAAATTTAATAGCTTATCTAACCTATCCTAATAACGCAATCGCTAAAATAGTAATAACATTTGCAGAATAATAACGTCAACGTGTAAAGACGTAAGAAAAAAAACTGTGTCTGGTCCGTAATTACGGACTCCTCCATAAAAATAACAATGGCTTTGACATAAGTAGTTGTTCTAACCAGTTTTTCCTTGACCTTAGTCCATATTTAATCCTATGATGTCTCTATAAGCTTTTCGTGGATAGGAATTTATCTCATTCCCAAAGTTAATCAGATGATATGAAGCAATCAGATTTTTTGACCAAGGTTGAAAATGACTTAGAAAAAAGCTAAAATCGAAGCCAACTCCATTTTATTCTGTACACCGAAATAAAGTTTGCAAAAGTATTTAGTGAACCTTCTGACTGAGGCAATGGCTTAGGCAGCGTAGTTCATCATCCGCTTCTACTATCTTCTCCGAGTTGCTGTCCAGAAATTTATTTCTGTAGATTTGCACCACCGATCTAGCTTTCGCACCTCAAATGTCTTTTATGCTTAAATGGAATGAAGTTATATGAAAAACAAGCTATAACGGTTACGGTTGTAATGAAAATGGAAAACCTACTTGGAACACATACTTTTCGGAAGATTATATTGTTGTTGCCAATGTGTCCATAGAACTCATCGATATTCATCGATAGACACCAATTCCTGTTCACCAAGACACCTGAAAAGTAAGGAAAAAGACTTAAAAATAATTATAAAATGAAAGTCTTAGTAATTTGGGGTGATGGGACCTTTAGATTCTTGATATCTGCTGAATGCCAATAAATAAAACACAAGGAAAGTTTCACAACTGTAAAAGATAAATGATGGACTTTATTTGGAAAATACGGAAGAAGCTGTTTGTCTTATTTGCTGCCCGGGTACAAATTTTAATAGTGCCCTGAGAGCATGTTGCACCTGGTGCTTTTAACGGAGAAAAACACTCGGACTGAAAATCTAATATTACAGATGATTTTATTCTTCTTTTAACCGCCTTGCGAGCTTTCGTAAAGTCGCGGTGCCTCCAGCTATAGCGGACTTCCTAGATGAATCGAAGTTGCATGGCGGTAAACATTTCTCCGATCCACAAATTTTAGATATAGCTTGTCGTGACCACTAAGGAGTGCATAGTTTAGCTGTTTTACGATTCTACAGATTCCACGAAAAGTAATAGAGAATAAAAGGAGACAAAAGTCATCTTCCGATGGACCGCACTGAACACACCGTAGTGGGGAGAAAACGACAGTCTTCGCACACACAAACCTGAAGAACATCTGATGATTTCAAGGCAACGAAATAAATAGAGAGAACTTAAATGATAAGTTAAAACGGTCAACTAAGTGTCCTTGAAGCTAGTATTGAAATAAGGCAATAAAGCACAAGATATGTAGTTGAGAGCTTTAAAAATGATCAATGCTGAGGAGGTCTTCTGGTGTCGCATCCAGATTCGGTAGTCGAAATAGATTTTCCGAATTTTTGAATCGGTCAAATAGTTTCTATCTAATTTAAAATAATTCCTCGCATTTACAAACATACGAGTCTAGTACAAGTCTTGCCCCATGACGTTAAGCATCCCAAATCGCTTCTATACCGCCTTATCCCTGCCTTTCCATACTATAATTGTCTTCAGCACCCTTAAAACTCTTGTAGTTACCTGACTTGAACGCAAAAAAATGAATTTGGAGAACCACCAATATTAGGCTTTTTGCTCATACAAGGTCAGATTTACAACATATTTGTTTTGTGGGACAACTGGTTGAAATTCTCTCGAAAAGAGAAAAAAAGCAAGAAAATGTCAAGAAATTCAGCTTTTCGGATAAAATTATATGTTTTGTCATTTTCATGCGGTATAGACCGACCTGTGCAATTTGAAGAAGCGCAGTGATCGTAACAGTAGGAGCCGAGTTCATAGTTATCGCCGATGAGATTATTGGAAAGGAAAAGAGCTCCCATGTCACTGGGACAGATCACAGATTGACATCTTGACAGGAAGCACAACAGAACCGTCATCAAAAGCCACTTCATTTACTCCTGAAACGTCTAAAATATCTATGAACCAAATAGAGCTGTGGAAAAAGAACCCTCACACACAAAGACATAACGTGTGACATTGGTGTTGACAGGGGTGCTATGGTCGTGCAGACAAACCGTGATGCCTCTGCGACTCCGTTTTTTTTTTCAAAATAGGAGATCCCTGGTGGTTGAGCGCATGCTTGGGGTAGTGGGAGCTTGCCACATATTCTATCAGTGTTTATATCAACTAAAGCAACTGTGGAAACCAATCTATCGACGATGGGGTGATGGAAGGAGGAGTTAGTCTGGGTGAGGTAGCAGACCATTTATTGCACACGTGCTTCAAAGCTGCCTAACCACCGTGCTTCATATGCATTTTTCCGCATATTTTTTTTTTCAAAGACTGAGAGAATGAAGTTGTAGTTTTATTGGTTTAGAGCAATTTCTAGCATACGTTCAATGACAGAGTGGTCAAATTGGTGACCGTTTTATGGAAAAGCTCTTAACCGAGTCTTCGGAGGTGAATTTATTGTTTAATTTTGGCAAAAAGTGAACTCGCAACTTCTTGGTCTGAACCATAAAGTTTCACAGAATTGCAATAAAAGGATAAATTCAATGCTGCAATAAACATGGAAAATTGTTGGAAAAGTGAATTGCTGAGATAGTAAAAAAAAACGTTAACTTTTATTTAACCCCTGCTGCAATTTTTCACGGCAGGCTATTATGTGAACTACAACTACGGTACTGGTGAGATAGTCATTCCACTAACAAATGCAGCAGGCAAATCTATGAGTTCACTGATTTAATCCATTGTATTCCTTAGTTTAGTTCTTTAGTTGGTTTAGTTTAGTTCTGTTGTTGGGCGCGTGTGGCGCAAGGAGTCAAAGGCGCCCTGCAACAGACTCGTGGAATCGATCCCTGCTCCCATGGCGCACCAAGTTTTCCATTCCTTCGGGGTCGGTAAATTAGTATCAGACTTGTCTGGGAGGATAGCAGACATGGCTCGATATATCGGTAGGTCATCTCGAGTAAATGGAAAGGCCAGACATGCATTCAAACACCTCCAAACGATGCTTAATGAAGTAAAATGTATGGCGCATTCCTGAAGGATTGATCAACGCCGAGAGCCTTATCTTTTGTCCTTTATTCTTTAGTTACCAGAATACTTAAAACTGGGTTTTGGGATCCTAGCCAACAAAAGGATCAAAGTCTAACATTACATTGCTTCGAATTTTGCGATTCTATATTGATTGATTGATCGTAGTTCGTGCTGTTAACCTAGGTTTCCATACACATGGCACACTTAAAGAATACAAAAAAGGTCTAGGAAGTACTTTTCCCAAGTTTTTCCCATAGGGCAGCTCAGAACGCCTTCAATAATTCGTATTTAAATTCACCAAAAAATTTATGTCTCCTTTCGTTTCTCTTTTCCTAGTGGTTTTTTAAACCCATGTTTGCTCTAAAAACCTTTCGTAGGCAATTAATGACTGGAAAAATCTGAGTCGTTGTAAGTTTCTGCGGCTGTTTGTTCATGCTTTTCTGTTATCATACCATTTTCTCCTAACAAGTATTCCATTAAGAAGCTGATATCTCTTGGGCCACTACCTCATCTACGGTTTCTTCAAAAATTTTTTTAAATACTACGGATTGGGCCACTATGATGCTGAGATATTTGCAAAATAACGGATAGCAGGTGTCTGCGTGGGGAGCGGACGCGAACGCTTCATTCAGGGAACTAACGTGCTCACCATCACACCATGCAAGTTCACATAATAGCCAGTAAATAAAGAGGTAACTACGCATTGAATCGATTACTGGTTTGAACAGATGGCAATGGGGCCAGGGAGTGCACACAACGACATCGCCTGTTTTTGTAACCTGTGACTCTTTTATGCAGTTGTTCTAAAGCAATAGAAACAAAATAATAAACATAGAGATACCCAGGGTTGTCCACTATCAACAAAAAATGAATTTCAGTTAGAAAAATCTTAGTGCTGCAATATGAGAAAGTGGCTAAAATTTTGATGGACTATTTACTGGATATCAGTTTAGAAGGTTATCGTGGCCCTTGAATTAAATTTTGAAAAAGCTGTTCTCATAGTGATATCCTGGAAATGGCTCACACATTTTTCTAATGGCCGAGGAAAATTTATGTAACGATAACCACAACAACTAGAAAGAAGAAGAAATAACTTGAACAGAAAAAGCAAAGGAAAGTGGTTATGAAATAAACTGAGTGTTTACGAATTAAATAAGAGACCAAACCTTGTAGAAAAAGGCTTGAATCGATGAACTCTCTACCCTTTCAATGATTCATTAATAGTTATTGGGAATTAAGTTATAAGCATTAGCCTCCGAGAATCGTTTCGGGCTTCTTTGAAGGATTACTTTCATACCAGGTTCACAGCGAGTAGCGGCCCTATCACATTTTCCTCTTAAAAAAGTTATCTAATATGACGTAATAATCGGATTTTTCTTCATCGGAAGATTTCTTATTTCGCAATTTAATAGCCGAATTCACCAGGGGTCATAGTTCGTCACCACATTATCGAAGCATCGCCAAAGGTGTCCAGTAATCGAAATCGCTCTAACAGCAAAACGAACAAGGATCAGTAATACCGCTTTGCGGTAAAGGTTGCTATATTTTCTTCAAACGAGCGTTCATATATTTGAGCAGCTATCAGCGGATGTGCATATATGAGACAAAGGCGCGGTAGTTGTCGTCCATCGGGCTGAATGAGTGCTGCGACAGCAATATGCCTGCAACACGAGGGTTATAGCGCCAGGTCGCTATGCGAGATGATGTCCCCGATTTGACTGAACGACTCCAGACAAACAGCATTTGAACGGGTCAACGAATCTGCATAAATTGTCGTTTCAAGGAATTCCTGAAGCATCGAAGCGCAGCATTTCGAAGGTGATCGATGTAAGATGACGTCGTGAGCAACACCTTTAAAAACCGAACCCGATCGAAAGGATTTAGAGTTCGCTCAAGCGTATCGCAACAGTTCCTATGTCTGGTAAATATAACATGCGGTAATACAGATTACTGCATGTTTCCAAGTTTTCAACTAAGAAGACACGTCGTTCATATGGCCATAAATGTCTGCATTATTCGTCACATAAGTTCATTTATGCACAGTTATTAATGAACACTCGAAATTTCAATCTGAAATTTCTGTTTGCCTATCAAAATTTCTACGGCAGGTATTAGGTATGATAAAACCACAACGGTGCTGAGATATATGGGAAACTCCGAACCGCAGGTGTGAGTGGTGGGGAACGAACGCGATATTACTCTTTCCAGGGACTAACGCTTTCACCACCACGCCATGCGTATCCTTCGTTTCACCTGCCTCTCAGCTAGTTTTCTATCGATCATTTTCATCATCAATCATCCATCAACGAGATTGATCTGGGGGAGCCCAGATGGGCAATGAACCCAGGTAAGCTAAGGCCGTGGCCGAAATCACAATTTTAACTTTTAATTTAGTCGAAATCACAGTTTTAACTTTTTATTTACTGCCTATTACAATTTTTACATAGGAGTATTATGAGTGATACAACCACAATGATGCTGAGATGTTTGAAAACTCGATATCCATAGAAAACTAGCCGAGAGGCAGGCGAAACGAAGGACCAGTATGATGTGGTGGTGAACGCGTTAGCCACCGGAAAGGGTAATAGCGCGTTCGTTCCGCACCACAGACACCTGCGGGCTGAAGTTTTGCAATTATATCAGCATTATTGTGGCTCTCCCACACTTGTAATTTCTTCAATAAAGTCAGGAAAGCTCGAATTTTAATCTTTTATGTGTCGTTTTCTTGTTCAGCAATCGCGAGGTTTTTAAATAGCATACATTTACTTCCATAAAAACACAATACAATACAACGCTAGCTGACGTTTCGGCAGTATCGCCTTCTTCAGAGCCGCTTTTTTCGTGACTTCCAATGAGGAAGTTTAGAACAGCTGATTATAGTCGCATGTGGTTGACGACGACTTTGTGGTTTAATCTTTTACTACAAAACAAAGTGCTGCGTAGATTCACGTGATCAGTAAAACTGTTATGAAAGCGGATGGGCCGGTGTCGTTCCTCTTCTTGGTTAGGCTTCTTCTTAACAACATTTTCTTCTAATTGCTTAGTTTGCAATTTTACTTAAAGATGAATGTACATAGCTGATCAAAACTACACAGTGGGACACTGTATTTCTTTGATTCATACTAGTACTCTAGTACTTCCAACGGCTTACCGCCTCATCGTGGTTGGGAGGTGTTCCTGGGTGTCAGATTGCGATGTACAGCGGAGGATTCATCCCCTGGCAAGATCTCCCAGGCTGCGAAGGAGTTCGGAGTTTTCACCAGGAAGCCCAGCTAAGAGTAAACCAATAGAGGGATCTACCACCGTACTGGTATCAAAGTCGCATGGTGGCAAATCTCCCTCTGATCCACAAGGGCTGCGACTGCTGTGGTGGTGAAGACCTGGGCAAGACTTTTGCCAGGTTGACCTCGGGACTCCAGGGAACCACAATGGCTTAACACGCAAATCTCCGAAAAATGGAGATTATGCTGGGGCCCGCGCAACCAGTGAGAACGGGCCGTTCAAGTGTCAAGCATTAAGTATGCTAATACTAACTAGATCATGCCGACTAATTGGTTCTTAGCATTTTCACATCAATAGTCTACTCTTCAGCAGTATGATAATCCGTACCCTACCCATGTAGATGATTTGTATATGATCGTAAAACAATGCCTACGGATAGCTTTGCTATATCGAAGTTGGGGTATATCAGACCAGAAGATAAATTCGATATAAGTAGAAGGTGCGTAAATTTAGAGTTTAATAGAATGTAATGACAATCATATTTATTTCAGTCTGAATGGGTGCAATTTCGAAGTTTTCCATTACCTGAATGTAATAATACCAATCCATGGCGTCGCAAATAGAGCAGTGGCTGGAAGTGAACTTCAATATCTACCTAGTTTTTGGTTCGATGCTGCTCTCAGAGGCACCAAGCCTTCAATTCAACTGATGTTGATGAATTCGTGCCAGATTTGTCCGGGAGGAAAACATCACCATTGACTTGATAGCACTGGAAGTCACTGTAGTTCACTGGAATTCACTATGTCGGTCAGATGGAAGGCATTCAGTCACCTCTAACGATGCTTGATGAAGACGAATTCATGACGCGTTCCTCCGGCAGTGGTTAACACTGAGAGCTTTATTATTTATCCCTGTTCAATACTAATCAACAAATCTTCGTTAAACCTAAGACTTCAGTAGTAACCTTGTGGTCTCTCAAAATACCGATATGGTTTTTTTCTCCTCTCCGTCTATCTTAATGAAATTAAGTGCACAGGAGATACTTTTCACTGTAGTAGAATTTGAAGTCACACAAAGATTTTTACAAAATAATATTGCGTAGTCGAATTCGTTTGCAACCTTTATATGCTACATTGAATTCGACAAAAATAAAACTTTTTTAAAATATTTTTGGAGGTTCCAATCCATTGTATACCTTCTCGTGAAGATGGACCGTCCAAGTATTCAAGTATGTATGTCTCCCTTCTCAGTGAACGTTGTAACTGATAGAGAGCGCAGTGGCCGTTGCTTTCGAAGAATTCCAGTCTCAAGCCAACAAATCCTTCTTCTACCAGTCCCAACTTAACAAACTCTTTTTCTATCTGCAAAAGCTGTTCAAATGTTAGCGAATAGGTCTTCACTCATGGTCAATTCCTCGGTTTTGTAGAGAGAAGAAAGCCTCGTTGCCTAAATAACGTGTTCAGAGCAAATGACTAGGAATTTTTGTCAAGAAGAACTAGCAACGTCAACTATTTAGTAGGTAGACAAGAAAGAACAACTTTGATCAACGAGTCATTTATCATATTAGTTAACAATGAGAAAAGAAGGATAAACAGATTAAATAGACAAAAAAATATTATTTGCACGGCCAAGTGGTGAAGTGATTCTCACACTGTCTTTCTCCTCTCCAGCTTAGCCTTGCCACGGACAATTGCCAATAATCCTAGCGCCTACTTTATGCCTTGTAGATGAAATGCAGAAAGTGATTTTAACATATTCGTAACGACGTAACAACGTTTACAGAGGTCCCATAAGGGACGAAAGTAATTGCTGCTTTCAATTTTCAACCAACATATCTCGAAACACGACATATTCTTAAACTGTTGAGGTTATACGAGGTTGATAAACGTATTTATTTCGGCTGACGTTTCGACGCGTTCGTCTTTCTCAGAGCCGATGATCCGTGTCTGTGGTCCACAGTTCTTTATCTCGATTTGGCGTGTTGGTTGTCGTACCGAAAGGGGATCATCTTTATTGAACACCGCAAGAACGAGGCATGCGCACCTGGCAGTGTCTTTTTACACAAGTAGGCTGTGTTGCTAAGACTATCCGTTGGTAATAGCTTGTTTTTCAACGGATAATCCACCTTATAGCACTCGGTATTATGTCAGTTAGCACATCGAAGCACGAAAGCGCCACATCGAGCTAGCCAGCAACTGTGGACCACCTACACGAATCATCTGCTTTGATGAAGACGAAGACGTGGAAACGTTAGCCGAGATAAATACGCTTATCAATCTCGTGTTAGCCCAGCAATTTAGAAACATGTTATTTCACTACCGAAGTTAAATGACGGGCGGTTTGAAAATATCCCGTAACTTTGTGAATTTCACCAACTGCAATAAAAAAAGCTAGGAACCTTAAAGCTTTGTCTATATTGATAAAGGCTTTCTGTATTACCACTATGGAAATCCGATATTCTAGGGCCCATAACACATATTTCTTCTACTTTACTGCTTCAGGATTGTATTTTGCTATGTGCTAGCAGACTGCTGACTGCTGCAGGGTGGATTATCCGTTGAAAAACAAATTATTATCAAAGGATAATAATATCATCAACAACCGCCCTGTATAAAAGGCATCGTCGGGTGAGTACGGCTTATACCAGATGTTCAACTGAGGAAAAACAGGTTCGATGCGAGACGAAGAGGCCACATCAGGAAGAGGAAGAACTGAAGAACATCGGTAAGCATCGTCGGTTCTAATGAGGTAGAAGACGTCGAAAAGTGAACGTAATAAATATCTCTATCAGCAACGTGTAAGCTCAACAATATAAACACATGCTGTATTTTGAATGTGAGACCAAATGAACAAGCAGAATTACCGTACGAAACGACAGGGTCACGTTCTCGATTGTGTCCTTTATGTTTCCACCATCGCTCTTTGGTTCGAACCCTTTTGAATATGTAAATTTCGCTAGTAGATTTTTGTAAGTTTTATCGAAATAAATATATTTTGCACAAATGATAAACAAGGTAATAAATAATAAATCGACGTTTATTTATCTATTCTAAATACATTTAGCTTTCGAAGGGAACTGCATGAGAAAGATACATTCTATTCATGCAATAAAGAAAAGCCTCCTCTATAAATCCAATAAGTTCGTATTCTAGAAATTTCTCGACGATCGAGGAACCACCCCCACTCGTCGGAAAATTATATACGACAAGAATTGGGAGCAACAGATCGAGTACGTCAAGCCTTCGTGCCACAAGAGCATCCCGTGAAGCGGGAAATTTTTTCTAAAATTTGAAATAAGGACAAATATAATTTCTTGTCCAAAGTTTCAGGAATTTTTTGAAATCCTGTTACCGTCATTGAGTTAATGCTTTATTAAGTACTTTTCGTAGCCAAGACGTCTAATGAAGAAATATAAGTGAACGACTTTAGATAATATCAGAGTACTCAGAGCGTATTGAGGTAACTACTATTTCTTTTTATTTTTGGAAATTTTTTGCCATTTTTAAAAACTCCGAAAATTTTGCAAGTTCTACTGGCACTCCTGGATTCTTTTGTATGGGAACGAAGAAATACACCGAAGATATTTCTCTTGCATGTGCTATTTTTCAGATTTCAGAACTACTTTGAAGTTTTCCCAGTTTCGTTACCAGAAATATGGGACTTTTCATCTGACTAAAAACACTTCCAGGATTACATTGTTGGTAGGATATAAATGCTTTGAAGCTGTAGTTTGTTTCATAAAAAACAAGGCAGATAAAAAATTTAAGTGTTAATTCGATTAGCCTTATAACTTACTTACCTAGATAGTTGTACGGCCCGCCCTCACTGGTTGTGCGATCCCTATCATAATCTCCACTTTTTCGGAGCTCTGCTGGTTTAGCCATTATGTTTTTTTAAAGTTCCGAGGTCAGCTAGGCCAAAGTCCTCACCATCACAGGCAGTCGCCGCCCTTGTGGATCAAAGGGACATGCACTATGAATAGTGTTTAATACATGATAACATAAGTGTTACGAAGTAGAAAGCAGGCCCGGCCTTGATTGCGTACGCATTGAAATCGATAAATCGAAATCGAACCACTATGCGATTAGCTTGATACCAGGACGATGGTCGATCCCGGTACTGCCTTATGCCTGCACTGATAAACTAATTTTTAGTTCTTACAGCTTCTTTTCTTCAAAAGCGAAAGCCTTAAAAAACGGTTCGAAAAGCTTCTGAAGCACAAATAAGGCTCTATAGAACAAGGTGTTAAAAATTTACACAAATAGCAAAAAAAGCCCATGTAGACTTTGTGGATAATAGCTAACGAAAATTCCTCTAACTTTGGGATTAGCCTCTTTATATCGTTTCTAATCCATTGTTGAACTATTAATCGTCAATAGTCTGAATGAATCCCACTCGAAAGAAGGAAATCTTTCCCACTCTAGGCAAATGTCTGCTCATGGTGAAAGGTTGGAAACGCCAAGTGCCATTCTCGACTATTATGGCATTTCCTAGCGATAATTACACTGAGCCACTTTTTCACTAATGAACTTACACTTGGCTGTTAAAAAGCCTTATTACGGCTAACGTTTCCGTGCTTTCTCTTTCTTCGGAACCGCAATGATTCTAATTGATTGCGCAAAACCATTCATTGTTCCTATTTTGGTTTTGGGTTCGCGCCGAGTCGAATCGAAAGGAGGAAGCACCGCTCGATTGAAAGTAACTTTACTCGGCGGTGCCCTCTCATAACTGAGCGCTATTGATCCATTGTCGATTGAAAACGATATCCCTTTCTGATTACAACTCATTCTGCAGCATTGGGTCTTACATTATCTGACACGATGTGAGAAAATGTTTCCTTTAAACAGTTAAGGAGGTCGATATCGAAGTTAAACGAATGAGATTTTAAAAAAGGCATGTGGAACCGGTTTTGAAATCATGAAGGATGAGAGAATAACGGAACTTCAAGCTGCAGTCAAACCCACTCACAACGTATGGACCAGTTCCCTAGATGATGAATGCAGGCAACGAAAGTGCTCGATGGAATCCTTTTTTACTTTGTAGGTAACAGCGTGTCTCTCGCACCCTTTCACAAAATATTTTACCCATTTTGAAAAGCCAAATATTCCAGTAGTACTCTGTGTAGTATTGTAGTCGATGTTTTACAGTAATTGCTAGTTCACGTAATTTTTGGGTGAATCAAATAATTTTCCGCAGATAGGACCGGTTCCACTCCACTATTAAAGTCGGCAACGTCGCTGTTTGGGCTTTTGTTGTTGTAGTGGTGGCCGGCGGCCGCGATTCAGCGAAGACGACGACTCTCGTCGCCAGCATTTCTCGGTAACTTACACTAGAGAACCACCTGCTCCATCCTAAATGAGGTGCTCCAATCATGATTTGTCTTATGATCTTTAATGGCTTAACGCCCATTCATGCATGCATTGTTAGTTTGAAGATCGGTTTACTATTGAAACATTTCCGCTCGTTTATAGTTCAGTTGTGGGATCTGAACTACCACCAAAATTGATCTCTTCTGTATAGATCGGAAGCAGATGCATTCGAAAATGGCTTCCTTAGTTCTAAATTCTGAGAAAGTTCCAACAAAATTACAGCGGAATTAACTTCTCATTTCGTATATAATGCTGAGATATTTGCAAAACTCCGGACCGCAAGAGCTAAAAAAAGATCGATAGAAATAGCTGAGAGACAGGCGAAACAAAGGACCGGCATGGTGTAGTGGTGAACGCGTTACTCCCCGGAAAGGACAATAGCGCGTTCGTTCCCCACCATAGACACCTGCGGTCCAGAGTTTTGCAAATATCTCAGCAACGTTGTGGTTGTATTTCGCTTAGTACCCTGCCGCGAAATTATACTAGGCAGAAAATAAAAGGTATAACATTAACTCAGCATTATATACGAGTTATATTTCGCAACATACACTGCCTTTAAAAAGAAAAAGGCAGTAAATAAAAGGGTTAAGATTGTAACTTCTCATTGTCATGCACACAGTTTTTCATAGATATCTGTCAGGATTATGTTCGCGTATACTGTATAGCAATGGACTAGTAAGTATAAATGGTAGGAGGACAGTAATGGTCTCGAATAAATAGGCTTCATGTCTCCAGAACTGCACAGTTGTTTACCCAGTAGGACAATCTACATTTAAAGACTAATGCACCACTAATTGAATGTGAAACCTATAAGACGAATGTGCTCATGAGGAATTCTTCGTGCTGTCTCCTCCTCAGAATCGAGAATATGGGCGGTCTTCCTTATTTAAAAGTGGAATAATTCTCATGTCTCTAAAGTGTAGAGCGAGCGCTTCATACCCCTTTAGACAAGTGTTGATGTCTTGATGTGCTGGTTCACTCCAGTGCTGTCAATTTTCTGGTAGTGAACTTCAACAATTTAAATAGAAATCACTTTAATGTACAAATATTCCCCGGAATGATGCAACCTCTTCCATACAATGATGGAGTTCCAATTTTTGCAAGGTGTAAAACTTTCCTTTTTTGGACTTGCTGCATTTTTAGAGAAATGAAGCAAACGTTTTTACAGTTTGTTTTTTAAAAACAAATGAGTGTCTTTGTCCCAAAAGCGAAAAAGCAGAGCTTCTTATGAAGTTTACAAACTTTAAACATTTACTTGTTCTACGTGTGTTCGAAGTTCCCAACTTCTTCACTACTCTATTAGTGAACTTATCGTCCATTGTCGAAAACCAGCTCTGCCACGAACGTATTAAGAACCATCTTCTTGTGATTGAATGACGACAGTCGTCTAACCCATTGACAGTCCCCACCTCCTCACCTCCATCAACTAACATCAAGTAACAAACAACTAGTGATTTCGATAAGAATTACCCTGCTCAAAGAATATCTATTATTTTTGACTGTTACAACGCTGTGAAATAAAGGAATATTGATCGGTATCCTATGTGCCTAAAACACCGAGAGGATTAAAGTGAATCTAAGCTTTGATGAAGAGCTTCATCTTGTTGTTATTTCTTCGATTTCAGCAATTTTTTAATGACATCGTTCGAGAAGCGAGACAATCACCTCGAAGTCTTTTCTCAAAAAATCTAGGGCTCCTCAAACATTTAAGGACTCGTGTAGCATTGAATAAGTATTAAAACCACTGGTATTTTCTCACGTTATTCAAAATGGTTTGGCCTTGAAATCCTCCTTTTCCAAATAAGAATACATAATATTTCATCCTTATATTGCAAAACCCTACCAATATACCGAAAGTTCTTTAGCTCAATAATTTGTTACGTCTTTTCATAGTGATCGAATTCTAACGTTTTCAATGAAGTGCTTACTTTTTTCTGCATACTGTACTATAAATCCTTTTCACCTCCTTTTCTTTTTCATCATTTCTTTTTACTTTCTTTTCCCTTGTCGTAGCTGGGAGGTGTTCCTAGGTGTCGGGCTTAGATGTACAGCAAGGCAATTCGTTTTCCTGCAGGGTCTCCTAAGCTGAGAAGGAGACCGGCGTTTCCGTCAGGAAGCCTGGCTAAGAATGAACCAATGCCAGGATCCACCACCGGCCTGGTATTAAAGTCGCATGGTGGCAAATCTATCTCCCTCTAATCCACAAGGGCTGCGACAGTCTGCGGTGGTGACGGCTTTGGTCAGGCTGACCTCGGGATTCCAGGGAACCACGATGGCTTAACCAGCAAATCTCCGAAACTTGGAGATTACACTGGGGCTTACACAACCAGTGAGGACGGCCCATTCAAGTATTAAGTGAGTAATTGTTTACATTGCATACAAATTAAATGCATATGCGAGATATTTTGCAGATTGTTGAAATGTCTTGATAGCTATTAAATAAACGACAGATTATTAAAAGTTGTTAATAGGGAAAAATTAATAGAAAATTAGGTAAGAACTAGTGAAAACCTCATAGCATCCAAGGCTATACGTATCGATTTCAATGCATACTCAATCAAGGCCGGGCCTGCTTTCTACTTCGTAACACTTATGTTATCATGTATTAAACACTATTAATTGAAATAAAACGTTTAGAATTGGTATCTCTTTGTCTGCTAGATAAAGGTTCTGCTGTTCTACCATGATGAAATTCATACTTTCTGCAACCACGTAATATAGTACCCCACTTTTCGTTGATGCTCCTATTGAGAATGTGAAAGCAATTGAACAAGTGGCACGTCGTCCATCTGCGGAGGTGGTGGTGCTCTCCAGTGTATCGTTAGCTTTAAGTGGAAATCCTGAGTTAGTTCTAGTTCAATTCGAAACTGGAACGACTGTAAAGTCGCAAAATTATGCATGCCTATTGCACGGTAAAGCAGTCTCCTATACATATAGTCTCCTATGCAGTTCCCACCTTTTCCGCTATACTAACTCATTCGTGAAGACGTGACCTATATATGAGTCGTACGATGCAGAAATAACGCTTTCACCCTCGATTATCACATCTTTGGTTATAGCAAACTATTTATTACTATTCGCCTGGTTTCATTGCCAAGCCGAAACGATGTTAATAAAAAAGCTTATTTGGAAACGTTTCGATGACTTCGCCTCATTCAGAGCCGATGATCCGAGTCGGTGTTCCATAATCGTTCGTGCTCTCTCTGTGGTTTCTTCGTCGCCGTGTCTACTTCTAATATCGACTTATACAAGATTGATTGTGCTTTAAAAACAAATTATTATCAGCAGATAGTCATATCAACAACGGGGGTGCTGTATAAAAGACTGCAGACGGGTGAGATTGCATCGTTGGCTCGTTGTCTTGGCTTGGCTAGCTCGGCGAGGACGTCGAAGCGTCAAAGGAGTAAATATTTCGTGACAACTTCGTGTTAGTTATCAAGGAATTAAGTTGCACTGATCATCCATACCGAGGTTAAATGAGGGTTGGTTCGCAGTGATATAAGATATTTTCGATAAGAACATTTGGAATCTGAAAATTCTTGCGTGTTGATGTTGAGTTCAATTCTAAATGTATTTAAATTTTGGAGAACACTGTATAAAAAATTGCCCATGTGATTGATGCGAAAGGATAAAGGGTAAAGGATAAGGGTCTCGGCGTTGATCAATCTTTGTAGGATGCACCATGCATTCGTCCTCATTAAGTATCGTTGGAGGTGATTAAATGCCTTTATAATGATTCGCGATGGCCTACCGATGTATCGAGTCAGCGCTGATGCCCTCCCAGATAGGTCTGGTAGCAATCTGCCGATCCCGGAGAGATGGAAGGCTTGGTGAGCCATGGACGCGAGAATCGATATCTCCTGTGTGTCGCAGTGACGCCTCCAACCACTGCGCCACACGCGCCCTTGTAATTTATGTAGTAGAGGAAAATTAGCTGACACGTTGAAGTTTATATGGTCAAGATTAACATTTCATATGACTTCTCTACAAATACTAGACAAGTACTTTTCTTCGTTTTATATCGAGAAACATAAATTATCGGCTTACTTTCTTAACGGGAGCGAACTATGGCGATTTAAGTCAAGTCGACAACAATTGCCTTCACAAGCTTACGTTCGCCGACACCGGAATGGATGAGACAGGAGAAGAAGACGTGAGCAGTTTGGATGACAAATCCGAGGATTCGAGAACACCCCCTACCACACATTAACTAATTTGGTACGATTGTTGAAAAAACGGTCGTCTCCGACCCAAATACACTCAATTTCTTTCTCATTCATTTTGCACGACAAAATTGATGAGGAGACTGGCGACGAATTGTTCAGAGACAATCCTCATTAGCGTCTACGTTAGGGAAGACGGTGTTCCTTTTATTCTTCTAATGCTCAAGGATCTCAATAGCTAAGATTTTGTAGTAAATGATTTTCAGAGGATGACATTTCATACAAAATCATTTTGCCGGATTTTTTATCACCGTACAAGTCTTGTATAGGGAGGAAGTTGAAGTCTCGGATGATACACCATATTTACTGTTTACTTATGTGTCAATTGTCTTCTTTTTGTCGAAGCACGTTCTTAATTCTACCGGTTGTTTTAAATAATCCTTACAAACCAATCATTTCAAATAGTGATTTCAGCCAATTATTCTGTTACTTTCCATTTAATTCGCATCATACACTTCCAGTAGTTCTCGAGGAATAACCACTCCCCTTAACTAATCACAATAATTACTTTGCTTCTCATAGCTCTTACGTCTATATCTGCTAAGTTTACTTCACTTGACACTTGACACTTAAATGCCACGGCCTCACTGTGTGTTCGAGCGTCAGCACAATCTCCACTTCTCGGAGGACCGCTGGTTAACCCACCGCGGTTCCCTGGAATCCCGAGATCAGCATGGCTAAAGTCTGCCCCAGGTCTTCACCACCACAGGCAGCCGCAACCCTTGTGGATCAGAGGGAGATTTGCCACCATGCGACTTCAATACCAGGACAGTGGTGGATCTTGGTATTGGTTTACTCTTAGCTAGGCTTTCTGATGGAAACGCCGGTCTCCTTTTTAGTTTGAGAGACCCTGCCAGGGATGAATACCCCGTTGTACATCGCAGTCCGACACCCAGAAACACCTCCCAGTCACGATGAGGCGATAAACCGTTGGGAGGAAGTTTACTTCCCTCTCTTAATTTCCTTAAAAGATGCAAGTGCAACTTTTAGACACCACTGTATTGTCAGATTTATATCTTTTAGCGGGTCTCTGGAAGGATCTTTAATGAAGATCTGATCTTTGGTACTGGACTTGCCTCGAAGAAAAAAATCGCTATCTGCAATCCATTTGGGAACGCTCCAACCCGGCTATCCCAGGACTCCAGGCAGAATTGCTCGACCGGCATTCTAGGACATTTAAGAAGAAATGGAAATTCTCAAACAGCAACCGAAGCCACACGTAAAGTTGGAAGATCTTCGTGGACAATGGATACGAGGAAATGAATCAAATGTGGGAAGTGCTGAAACCCGCACAGTAGGCGTGAAGGCGGGTCAAAGTAAAATAAAATAGAACAAAAAATTTCTGTTCCAATTCACTAATGCAGTAAACCTGAACTTGAGCACTGTACAATATCACTATTGTGACCTTTTTACCGTAAAAACAATGTGCAATCAGCGTGGCCGACATGAATTTGATATGTATTGACCGAATCGTAAAGTGAAAGGGAGGCGTCTCGTATAGTGTAGTAAATGCGCTACGCGAACCAGATACTCACCTTCTTCCAGATCAATTCAAGGTTATATATGTATGATGATGTTGAAAAGTAATCAATTATTCCTATCAGCTACAACTGCTATTGTTCAATTCAGAACTCTTTTCCTTTGTTTCTCTTCCAATCGTTAATTTTTTTTCCTACAACATGCATCTTCGCATTCGTCAAACGTTTCTTACCAGTTTTCGCCATATATTTTCAGTTTGCTCAATTGTTCGTAACCACTCCTTGCCGTTCGAATAGACGGGTTACCACCACAATTACTCTCCACTATTATTTTCCAAGTTGTGATTTAAAAAAATAAAACTTATTCTAAGTATGATGTTTCTCTAATTCGCTTCATGTGGAAATATTTCATAATAATTTTTGACACTTTGGAGGACGTTTCAATCCAATGTTTTTTCCCACGGCTTTAATAAACTCATTCTAAATAGAAGGCAGTGAAGAAAATGTAATGGAACAACGTAATCAACGCACTTTTTCATTGATAACCAGGCATAAGCATATTTACTTTCCTAAATACTTGGACGATCCGTCGTCTAATTGTGCGGGCCCCAGCATATTCTCCTTTTCTCGGAGTTCTGTTGGTTTAGCTATTATGGGTCCATGGAGAACCGAGGTCAGCCTGGCCAAAGGTTGCCCCAGGTCTTCACCACTACAGGCAGCCCTTATAGATCAGAGGAGGATTTTTCACCATGCGGCTAGTTTAATACCAAGAAGGTGGTAGATTCTGCTATAGGTTTGCTCTTAGTTGGGCTTTCTGATGAAAACCCCGACTCCTTCTCAGCTTGGGAGACTTTGCAGGGAATGAATTCCCGAGAGGTGGTGGTTCACCTCGTCACAGGCCAATCAAGCCTCTCAAGTTTCTTGAGTCGTCAAATTGGTAAAAGATTTGACTTGCTTACGTTCAGCAAACGTGGGCAATTGAACAATGGCCGAATCCACACCTTACCAACACTTTCGTCGATGTTGCTTGTGAAGAAACGAACCGAATGAAAGGAGCACAGGTATCTGCGCTGTATGTGATTTCGCGTCGTGTAAAAAATTGCACAGGAGCATAGTTAAAGACGCTGAAGACTTTGACGAAATACTTATACAACTATTGCAAAAATAGTTGGCTTGTACAATGATTTTCCACGGACGTTTTAGTGAGGAGCAGCCGAGTGTTTAAGAATCTTTACAAATGTGAACGTACAGCCACTGGGCTGCACCAAAAGCTCTGGCTTTAATGAAATTATGACATCAGGAATGGTTCAATGCTTTTTTAAATTAGTTTTATCGACAAGCACTTAAAAATTTCTAAGGAAAATCATAGGATCTCATAAAGGTGGTTTTTTTTAGTGAATCTGTGCGCTTCTGGCACACTTTGACGTAGTTAGTACAAGCGTTCATCATTTTGGCCCTCAAGGTCTCTTTCGCACTTCTTCCACGCCGAATTTATACGTTAAAATTTTTTGATTGAAGGTGATGGTTAAGCATCGATCACATGTACCACCTGTAACCTCCTCGTTTGTCAAGTGAACCTTGATAATATAAGTAGAGTCTATCGATCCCACTAATGTGTTAGAGCGTCTCAATTCGTTTCGCTCACTAAAACAACACGGAGAACGCCAGCTTATTCATATGAGTTTCTTTATTCGTATAGTTTTCACGAGGAAGTAGACAGAAAGTTAGCTCGCGGAGCTTCGCCATGGCACGGACTGACAGCAAAGATTTTCGCTTTGGTTCAGGAGCCTCTTATTGAAGTAATAAGATGGCAAACCATTCGTTTTGTTAAAAAAATGTTCACTGGTAAAAATTTATTCATCTAAGATTATTGCGCTGTTTGGTGCCAGCCGGTTCTTTAATCTTCATTCGCTAATTTCATAGAACTCAAGTAATGAAAGGAAATCAACCTCGTGGTCTTTTATCTATTCAGAGCATCGTCAAAGTGAGATTCTTTAATCTGTTTTCTTATTTTCTTACTTCGACTTTTATCATATTGAGAATGCTTCTCGGTTTTGTCTAATTTTCATCAAGAAGTAGAGCTTCAATATCTTAGAAGCTGACTTTCACAAAACCTCGATAATAATATTCATTATTTTCCGAGTTGAGTTCAGGCAGCGAGAGAGCACCGCTCGAATGGGAAACTTTTCTCGGTGGTGCTCTTTTAGAGAGGGTGAATGTCGACTTGTTGCAGCCAACCAGTAAGATCTGCTTTATTTCAGACAGCGCATCCTGTAGCAGTGAGTACTTGATTGCTTGGAATGTAGCGTGGCAATATCTTGAAGACCGACTTTCATTAAATCTAAGTAATAATAATCAGTAATTTCCACATGATGCCAATGAAGTACTGATTGCTACAGGACGCATCGCCTGCCAAAATGCAGACCATAGCGGGAATAGGTCAACATCCGCCATGTATAAAAGGGCGCCACCTAGTGAAGCTCCTCATTCGGGCGGTATAATTGCACTGGATTCAACTCGATTGAACGATAGTGAACATCCACTTTGCAACAACGTCTTGGTTGGTACCATCAACCAGGAGGGCGAAGACGCCGATACGTTACCCTAATGAACGTTTTTGTATCAACTTCGTGTCAGTTTAGCCATGTAGAACATTATTGTAATCAACACGATCAACGGGGTTTCCAGTGTTAATTGATGCACTTGCGAGGACTACGTTGTAGAGTGATTTTAATCGTCTCGAAGAATCCGTGAAAAATCGATATGTAAAAAAATCAGTCTGGTAGGGTACAACGATTCGGGAGTGCGATATGCCAATGGATACGTTTGTTTTAACTGGCCGTCGTTCACGATTTCTGCCATCTCCAAAAGGTATGACATTGAGCAAATAAAAGAGTAAAATACTAAATAACTAATCTTCAAGCGGTAGCAATATAATGTCTGTTGACGCAAAATTTTGCCCGTGTTTTAGAATCCAATTTTATTGACTCCAGTTTGAAAATAAACAAAACTAATTGACAATGCCCTTCAAGAAACCTCTCATTAGTCTATAAAGGTTTACGTTACTACTTAATCACAAGTGATACATAGATGGACAGTCTTCACGAAGAAGGAATAGTGTTCACACTGCAATAAATTTTCATTTTAACTGATCTGCTGTTGGTCTTAGGCGACCTGAGTCCACAGGAAGCAGGAAGTGGGACATTCCCAAACCAAACAAAAAAACTACAGCAGACCTATTTTCTTGCATATGCCTCATATTGGTTCCTATTTAGTATCACTTCCGATAAAAATTTCGAACTTAATCATACTTTTGGTGATCCTTGCAGGGAAAGTATCGGCGTTAAAATCAAAACGTATTCGCAGAAAGCAAAGTGAGAAGACAATTTTGTAACAGATCTGGTTGGAAAAACAAGTTTGGATTGTTTGATTAGAAAATCGTGCAAGTGGGGCAGACCAAAGAGAGAGCAATAAAGGGAAACGCGCCCGATTCAATGGTATCAACCCTTTGCCACCAATCTGGTCACTTTTATCTTTGTCAGCTGCATAGCTTCAATAACTCCCCTACTTGTATCCTATACGTTTCCACTTTTTTGCCTAATTATCCTATAATTTAGGTTAAAAACTTGCATCTATCGAATGAAAGATTAGCTTCTCGTGGCAAAAACTCACTCTGTAATACCGTTTCACTTCATCGTGCTGTATTTTCTTAATTGCCACTTAGAGAACGGACAATTTTTTTAGTTGTAGTGGTAAGGAAGACGTCCCTTTTAGGAAGCTGGATATTTTATTAAAATATGTTTGGTTTTTCTAGGACCAATTTTTAGTTGCATCATTAGTCTGCCCTGTTCACAAATGCCTCCCAACGGTTTACCGCCTCATCGCGATTAGGAGGTGTTCCTGGGTGTCGAACAGCGATATACAGCGAGAAACTCATCCCTTGGCAGGGTCTCCCAAGCTGAGAAGGAGTCCGGCGTTTTTATCAGAAAGCCCAGCTAGGTATGAACCAATACCAGGATCCACCACCGGTTCTGGTATCGAAGTCATATGGTGCCAAATCTCTGATCCATAAGAGCTGCGACTGCCGGTGGAGGTGGAGACCTGGGGCAGATCTTAGCCAGGCTGACCTCGGGATTTTAGGAAACCACAATTACTTAGCCAGTAAGTTTCTAAAAAGTAGATGTTGTGCTAGGTAGGCCCCGCACAATCAGTGGGGACGGGCCATTAAAAGTATCAAGTAACTAAGTTTACAAATGTTTTTCAAAAGCTGGTACAGATTCTCCGTTCCTCTAGATCCTGGTGGTTGAGCTCTTCCCAAATCTTCACTATAAAAAAACGAATACCTTTGTGGATTAGGTAAGGTTTTCTCTAGACAAGTCTGATACGAATTTTTCAATTCCAGAAAGATGGGTGGCCTTTGGAGTGAGAACAAACCAGGGCGTCCTTAGCACACTATGACTACGTTTTCCGCACAAAATTAATCATATTATGGAATAAAATGCAATAGAGTGAAGCTTCAACAAAAAGCGTATCAAAAACTTTTTTGCTATTAGTCCTTTTTCGTCATGAAATTTTATCAACGAAGTGGCCGTTAAAAACCGGTCGCTAAACGCGTTTTGTCGATGTCACAATGACGCAGTGACATCAATTCAAATGGCGACCGTCACTGGAACTTCTGCCACAGAGCCAATAACAATAAAATTAACAATAATAATAATGAACATATGCTAATGTGTGTAAACATTTTCGATAACGAGAAGAGTTTTTATCTCAGTATAACGTTAATACATTCGTGGCAATACGCATTGATTTAAATTCGTGCCGTAGCAGAACAACGACTCCCTGTAAACGCGAAGCCGGTATATCTCAGGTCACGCTCATCTCCTCTGTAAGATATAGTTTTTTAATTCTTTTGTGACAAAATTCTGGTCTTCTGGAATCTGCAAAACGTCTCGTTTCCACTCCTTTCTGCGTCAACACTGGAAGAATAAAAGAATAGAATAACAAGAATAGAACTGAAATGCCGAGACTTCGCCCAGAAGGAGGTTATGGGTTTTTGCATCACTGGTCTTTTTTCGGCTGTTGGAATTTCGTGGGTAATTTCAACAATTTCACCTTCAATATCGGTTTTTGATATTTTTAATTCCAAATGAGGTGAAGGTCTAAACAATATCTTGGGATAAGGTGAGCAAAGCAAAGCCTCTTCTATACCACCTCTCCTATGTTTTTAATTCTGAAGTACTCTGATTATCGGATAATTATTCACGATTGTCGAAAAGCCACCATCGCTGCGAACAATGAAGCATACTGTTAATGTTTCTTCTGGAAGGTATATTTCGTGACCAAGTGGTTGGAATGTACATGTGAGGTGGTGGGAAGTCGACTCCAAGCAATATCCACTTCGTCTACTTTGCCAAAGCATGACGTTTTAAGATGGCGAGTTTCTCGAGGATAGTAGCAGTTAAAAAATTACGCACCTCGTTCCCTTGGATTCAGGAGAACTCTTGAGATGATATCAGTTAATAGGACGAGTTAAGAGAATGCTAAAATGTCAGGAAATGTTTCAAGACATATTAAACTGGGACGACTAGGGAGATGATCTAACGGTGCCGTAATAGGCAGTACTACCCAAATCTTGACTTAAGACTACCCAGTTAAGACTTGCTACCCAAATCAGCGACTTGAAAGTGTATTTCAAAAATTAAACATTGAGGCTTAGGGAATTCTTTTTTGGCTTAGTATTCGCGCTCGATTAGAGAATTATCTCTAAATGCTTCTACTAGGTGGTTCCTAGTCTAGAAGACAACTTGCTGACTAACTTAGCTCCAGCGCTGAGCATCAGAAGATAAAGGATGTTTGTGTTTGTAGCGAAATGAGCAGTGAACACCGGGTCTTTTATCCAACTTCCTCAACACGTAATTCCTTCCGTCTTAACATACGCCTCTAAAAACGTCATGGCACGTAAGCAAGATGAAAGATCATTCAGCGTTGCTCGAACAGCCACTGAAAGGGTGATACTAAAAGTCCTCTATGTCACGTAAATAGAAGAACGACTCTGACCTTCCAACTTGGGTGAGAGTTCAAAGATAGTGGAGGACTTGTTTGTCTCAAGATGACCAAAACCTGGTAATCATTCTTCATAAGAACAACCGGCAAAAAAGAGTCGTTAGCAAATGACTACCACGACATGCCATGTTTACAATACTGGGACCACAAAGACCGGATTTCTTCACGAACATTGTAACGATGTACGTTTTTCGAATTGTTGCGCTGATAGAAATTATTCTGAAACTTTCATACGGAATAGCGTCACATGAAGACTTTGTTGGCTCACTCTAGCCTCACTTTACGACAAACGGAAGAATAAGCTATAAAAGTGTTTCTTGAGTCGGGAATGGAAATATCCTTCATGGAGAAATAGTTCGAAGATTTCATTGCTTCACTGTGGTGAAAAGTCTAGAACACCTTAAAGGAAGAGTATTTGTGGTGGTACTGTAATCGTTCCAATCAAACCGTGAAGATTAAGACTCACTGTAATACCTTTCCAGATGTGAAATAATGGGATGAAGGCGTTAACCACGTCAGTAATTTTCGTTCACCAAATTCCTAAACAGTTCTAGGTGGTTTTGACTTCAAAGCAGTTTTCGCCATTTCTCTACAAACACTATTGTTTGTGAATTTCAATCTTACAAATGTTATGTTTCGAGTTGTATCTATACAATATACAAGATCGTTTCCCATAATGATTAGATTTCTAGCGCTATCCAAGTAATGTGGCGCTTGTGGCGCAGTGATCGGAGGCGCCCTGCAACGCACAAGTGGAGTCGGTCCCGCACTCTCGGCCCACTAAGCCTTCCATCTCTCCGGCGTCGGTAAATCGGCACCAGACTTGTCCGGGAGGGTAGCACAGTGGCTCCATAAGTCGGTAGGCTGCGGCGAGTCATTATAAGGCCAGATATCCATTCAATCACCTCTAAACGATGCTTTAAAAAGTTAATTGCATAGCGCATCCCTCAAGGTTTCATCAACGCCGAGGGCTTTATCCTCTTAGGGCTTTATCCAAGCAGTTGACGTTTTAAAACATTAATTTCTTCCAAAACAAATCTATTATTTATCTCAGACGTAACTTCGGCAGAAAATCAAGGCATACTTGTGCAAGAATAGTTATTGACATAGTAACATATTAGTTTAGAACGCAAGTTCTTGTCAGTTTTATTTGCAACACCTTCTTCTTTCTCTTCGTTTCGTTTGCTAAGAACACAAGACTAGTTTCGAAGGGTTGGTGAGGACAGTTTTGAGATTGTTGAAACCTGTGTTCTTTCTTTGATAAGCATACACAAGGTTGATAAACCACTTTTCTTCGGCTAACATTGACGTCTTCGTCTACATCAGAGTCGATGATCGGAGTCGATAGTCCACGGTTCTTCTTCGTCTCGACGTGGCGTCTTCGGCTTCGCATCGAGTTGTGTCTTCTTCAGCGGACTATCTCTCTAACGAGGCATACTCATTCGGTGATCCCCTTTTATGCTGGATGCTGATGGTTGATAGTAGTGACAAAATGTTGCAATCGTTGAACTTCTTGTTCTGTCGATTTCAGAGACCGGAATAAATGACCTCGAAATCTCAATACCAAGCCTCAGGTATGCACCAAAACTTGTTCGCGAAATCCAAAAACATTGGGAAAAAGTACACAATTTCTATTCTCTCCAAAACATATAAAAAAACATTGGTTTAAAACAAATTAAATTTTATTACCTTTATTATCCAAAAAACTTTAGTCATCGACTAATCGGAACAAACACCTGCGAAATCAATTTATTCCTACCTGAGAGCCGCCAACTTGCACTCCACTCCTTCAGGCTGTACGAAAACCACCAAACTTTTGGATTAATAAAATCCTTATAAGATCTTTGCTAGAAAGAATTTAGGGTAGTTAGATAGGTTTTGGCACTACGTAATAGTAGTATTTGATGATTTTTCGGATGGAAATGTTGAACATAATAAATCCTCGCTCCTCCTACCTACCCAGGCCGTTTGTCGCCAAGGGACAGTAATGGCGGAAAAGGCTTTCTACCCTAGAAATTTATAGCAATATGAGCAAAATAGGGCGCGTATGGCGCAGTGGTCATAGGTGCCCTGCAACACGCACGTTAAATCGGTTCCGGTGCCCATGGCTCACCAAGGCTCCCATGCCTCCGGTGTCGGCAAATTGGTACCAGACTTGTCTGGGAAGATAGCAGCACTGGTTCGACACATGGGTAGACCACTGCGAGTCATTGTAAAGGCCAGATATGCATTCAATCACCTCGAATGCATGGCGTATCACTCATAGAGTGATCAGTGCCGAGAGCCTTGTCCTTTTTTTAGTTTTATGAACAAGACTTGATAAGCTGAAGAGGTTTTCGCATCACAAATACTTCATATAAAATGTATTAATGGGAGACCTTCGAAAAACTCCATCAAAAATGCCAATAACACGTTTTGAAATCTTCTTGCTCAATGCGCATGAATGTCGTACGTCTTTTAAATCCAACCGGTAATGTCATTCTAGTTGCCGTCCAGTTTTTCTTGAAGAATAGAAGCTGACTGAGTAGTATCGAAGAAAAGTCTTTTTTCCCAACGAATGGTTGCTTTCGTCTTTTACGCTGACATCAGGTGAAGATGTGAAGCAACCGTCTTTTTAGCAACATTGAGAACTGGCTAAGCATTTGCAAATTTTCGATTTTCTTCGAAGCTTTCTTAGTGGGTTAATCGTTCTCCTTCTCGAAAATCGTCACATTTTCAAGTTTTCGTTAACGACTTGTCGTGCAATGAACGATGCGACGCCGTTATCGATGTTTACTACAAGGGTTCCTCATCATATTCTCTAAGAAACGTTAACTGTTGGTTCCAAACTTTTCCGTTCGAAAAGAATTCAACGCCTTTGCTTATGCAATTACTATGAGACGGAGACGGCACTCCGCTATTGTGGAAGTGCACTCCCTTGAGTGTTCAGCTCTAAATACTGGATTCTTCATTCACTCCGGCGTATGCCGTTTTGTACTAGATGATCCATAGTTGATTCGTTTTTCGATTACATGTCAGTGTTAAGAGGGTTTTTAGGCTACTGGAGTACGCTAATAGTGAAAACTACATCTCGAAACAATTTCGATAAGCGCAGCTTTCCTTTATGAATACCACATGATTTTTTTCTCATTCATATGACTCTGCTTTTCATATTTATGCACCTTAACACTATTTCATCGTTTTTTTTGAAAATCACACACGAGGTTGTTATTACACTGTTTGTCCACAAAAGCTGACGTCTTGGAGGATCTATTCCTCCTTAGAGCATGAAAAGCTGAAGTTAACCACAACTCAGACGGCCAAACACCTTCATGGCCCCAATAAAGAAAACGTGGCACCTAGATTTTATTCTCATTGGGAACAAAACGGTTTCTTTAAACTCTCACCGCTTACTATGAGTCTTTCACTGAGTGTCTTTTCTGTTGGGGTTATGAAAGTGTTGGCTTAGATTGCGTTTCAACTTGATCTTTCAATACCCTGAACAGGGAGAAATCTGCTGTGATGTCAACCATTTTGCATAAATAGTGTAGTAACAATCTCGTGTGTACTCATCAAAAAAATAGTGAATCGATGATCAATATCGACGTGCATTATGTAGCCATATACTAACACATACGCTACATTGATATATTATAAACTGATATATGTAAATATAAAGATAAAAACGGATAAAGCTTCTGGCGTAGACCAGTCCGTGATGGATGCACCATGCATTCGACTTCACTAAGCAGCGTTATAGCTGAATGAATGCATGCTCGACCTATACAGCGACTTGCGGTAGTGTAACGACGTATAGAGTTAGTGGTGTTATCGTCCCAGACAGGTCTGGTACCAATTTTCCTAACCCGGAGTGACGGAAGACTCGGTGAGCTAGAGACGCGAGGATCGTTCCCATGTTTCTTGCAGAGCGCCTCCGAACACTGCGCTGCACGCGCCATATTGATATATATATATATGTACATATGTATATATGTGCATATATATATATGTACACATATATATATTTATGTACATATATATATATATATATATGTACATATATACTACACTGAACTTGGATTTTCCAACTATTTTAGGGCATTGTGCTCGTCTTGTGTGTCATTAAATACTTTCAATTTGGACATCCCTGAAACCCTGGAATAACCGATTTTCGCCGCAGTAGGCGCAAGGCTGTTACCGACTTGCCTGCTCCGAAAGGATGAGAAGCTTACCTGGGTTGGTTTGGGATCGGGCCGGCAGCTTTGGATGTGTTGTAGAACACTTTGAACCTTAACGGCTTCTGTGTTTAAACGAACACCGCATATCTTAAATATAAAATTCTCACAACGATAACTCTTAAGACGAATAATAGAATCTGACATCGTAAGTTCATTGAAAGGGAACCACTCGCTGTTGTATCGCTCTTGCACCGATGCTTTCTTCCACCTACTCTCACTGCCTTTTAGAAACAGCAGCATTTGCTGGTCGTGAGAAAAACATTACAGAGTTCCATCTGTTTAGATCTTGTGAATTCCGAATTCGTATCGTTGGCTTTATTCTTCAGGAATTTTCAAGATGAAGCCGATGAGATTTCTCTGACATAATATCTTCTGGTTGTCTACCTTAAAACGAATTTCCACTTTCTAGTACAACGATCGGATGGAGCGCCATGCCTACACTACTTTTGATCTTTCTTACACCTTAAAAATATTTAAAAGCAGCATTTTATAGCGACAACTCTCAGTATATATATATATATATATATACATATATACATGCCTTTTTTTAAAAGCTAGTGTTAAAAGTTAAAAGTGCTAGGGAAGGCTGGTTTCACCCACGTGTGGCTTTTCGGCAGCTCTACTCGCTAAGAGGGGCGCGTGTAGCGCTGTGGTCGGCGCACCCAGTAACACAGACGTGGAATTGATCCCCATGATACCAGGCATGCCTGGGAGAACAGCAGCACTGGCTCGATACATCGGTAAGCTATTGCAAGCCATTGTAAAGGTCAGATACGTTTTTAAAAATGCTTAATGCAAAAGATGCTTAATGAAGTCGAATGAATGGGGCATCCCTGAGGGTTTGATCAACGTCGAGAGCATTATCCTTTCATCCTTTATCCTACTCGCTAAGAGACCTAAGCGTGGCGATTACCGCTCACTTGAAAAATAACAACAAAATAAATGGTGAAAAGAATTGTATGAGGCAATCACATATTTACCTCTTCCCAGTCGATAAATAGGAAAACACTTAAGATAGAGCGTGTCCTTTGCTTCTTTCTTCTTTTCCTTTAAATTTCTTCGTCTTCTGTTCTTCACGAGTCCATTAATCCAAAAATTTCATATTTTCATAAGCTTGAAGGAATTCCAGGTGTTACTATCACGTTTTCTTTTTTTTATACGCCAATCTTTCTCATGGTGTAAAGTTTTCTTTAGAACACAGAAACCGTGCAACATGCACAGTTTGATCGAACCTGAACCGTTTTCGGACGAGATCATGGAAAAAGCGGCCAGAATGAGGTGACTCTCTAACATTATCTGTTTTTCCTGCTTTTACATTTTTAATATAATATTTCTAGAACATCGCTTTCGCTGCCGTCATGTTTCGATTCACCGTTTTTTATCGCACGATTTTTACGATCTCACGGTGGCAATGAAATCGTGGCCAGGATGAGAATCGACGAGTATCTCAGCCATAGGTTTGTTCGAGATATGCCAGTCATTCATTCATACTTTTTCACTTTTTGTTTTACCCTTTTTGTTTTTGGCAGTTAAAAACTAAAGTCTGTCCTATTTATCTCAACAGACATTTTAGCTCACCCGGTATCATTTTATTAATTTCATCGGCATCTGAAGCTGTGGTCTTTTTTTCTGTTACCTGCTATTTCATAACTAATCTTTCTTTTGTGCTAAGTTTTTCTTGGGCTTTTATACTTCGAAGAATCCTGATGGACCCAAAGTTTCAGCTTTTTTTTCAACAGCAAGAACTCCAGTTATTGATGGGATAACCACCCCTCGAATACTTGTCAATTTTCTAGCAACAATTT
>UYYA01005081.1:0-41955 GCA_900624975.1 Angiostrongylus costaricensis
TCCATCTGGATCCACCTGAGTCTCACGGAAGCAAAGGTCGCATTTGGTCTGCGATTGACACCATATCCGTTACTTGGGGTAACGGTACTTTAGCTCACGATTAACTGGCCTGGGATCCCTCTGTGACGTAGATCCAAGAGATAATTCCGAATTTTAGATTTAAGAGGACTGTTTTTCTTTAACATGAAATTTCTTGGTTCAGGCTTTTTGATACCTTTCCTTTAATTTTTATCTGTGTGAGAGGCTGGCCACGAAGGTCCCTCATTTTAGGGATCTGGAGCCGGTTAGTTGTGAGGCTATGTAGCGCGTCCCGAGGTGGCAGAAAGGGGTTAATCGCGGCTCAAAAGCGTCCATATGATTCCCTGAGACGCAAGTGGATCCAGGGGATGGACTCCCTCTTTCTTCTGAGCCGACTTGGCACGTACTTTCTGCATTTGAGAGGTGTATTCGCGCATGCGCGTGTGGATGCGTTCTAGTTTACGCGGATTGTATTCTATGAGTCAATTCAGCCAAAAGCCAGTAATCAAGTGACAGGGAAGTATATGGGAGGCGGTTAGGAGTCGCCTCAAACAAATAAACTCCGTGTCTGCTCTGAGAAAGACTGTCAAGCTACCGATACGTATACCCAGCCCCCATGTTCCCTGTGAGAGCACAGCAAGCTATACATGGGTATCAAATTGTTAAACGCAGTAAAAGAAACGGACCTCATTCTTCTGACCCCGAAGGAGCCCCCAATTTCGCAGCGGTGGGTAGGACGAGTACGGAGAGCCTGCTAAAATCTCAGGGCCAATGGAAGCTGCCTGGATTTCAAAGAACTATGGTGACGATCTGTACCTACAATGCACGTACACTTGCATCATAGAATGTCAGGAGAGCAGTGATTATCATGCTGTGCACCGTCGTCCGCGGAAGAGTCTTAAGAATTTTTAATTACGTAGAATGTTTTGCGTGTTTATTTATTCCATTTATTTCCAACAACACGCAGCTTGGCCTTACACATTGCGATAACCCATCGTCCCTTAGCAAATCCCAGCACTTATCTGATTTAGTGAGGAGTGTGTAGCGCAGTGGTTAGAGACGCGTTGCAATACATGTGGGTTCGGTCCCGCAACCCAAGCTTAACAAGTTTTACGTCTCCCCAGAGTCCACAAATTACTGCCAGACTTGTCTGAGAAGACAACAGCGTTAGCTTGATACATCTGTAAGCCGTCGCGATTCATTGCATAGGCCAAACATGCATTAAATCACCACTAACGATGCTTGATAAAGTCGACTGCGGGGCACATCCCTCAAGGATTGATGGATACTGAGAGCTTTATCCTTTATTTTTCCATTGATTTAGTTCTGATAACAAACGCCTGTTATCGTCAGAAACCTGGCCGCTACGTAAATAGGTTAAAAGATCACTATGTCTTATAAAATGCGCAATCGAAAGGAGCATGCGTGGATAGCCTTCGATAGCCATGTCCACCAGCATGCGCCAGTGGGAGAGGAGACCCGAAGCTCCGACGTACGTCAACGACCAAAAATCAAAAACGCTATTCTACAAGCAAAACTGTCTAAGATAGGGTGTCGGACACATTAAGCTTCTGAACGAGAACCGATGCTCACGATCCCTTAGCGACTGGATTCCTATGAACGTTAAACGCACAGCAAGAAGACCACGGACCCGATAGTTAGATTTCCTTGCGAAAAATATTAGAAAGAAGATATGATGATTGCGAAAATATTAGAAGGAAGGTATGGTGGTCAATGAGCCCGTACAGAGGTGAATAGAATCCAGTGGGTTACTCTTGCCCGCGACGGGAAAAGATGGAAAATTTACTAGCGCCCACTTGAGTCACCCGACGAAAAAAGGGATAACACGTAACACCTAGTTGCCACGGATCTCTCTCATATGAGGGTCTCGAGCCGGTTAGTCGCGAGGCTACGTGGCGCGTCCCCAGGTGGCGGATAGGGGGTTAATCGCGGACCAAAAGCGACCTTTGCTTCCCTGAGAAGCAGGTGGAGCCAGTGGATGGACTCCTTGTTCCTGCTGCGCTGATTTGGCACATACTTTCTGTATTTGCTAGGCGTATTCATGCATGCGTGTGTATGTGTGTGCGTTGTTGCTTATGCGGTTTGTATTCTACGAGTTAATTCGGCCAAAAGCCTGCAATCAAATGGCTGGGAAGCATATAGGAGGCTTGGAGATGTCCAATCTGGGAGAGTTTGGCAAGGTACCCGTGAGCATACCCAGCCCCCACGTTCAGAGCACAGCAAGCTATACATGGGTATCAAATTGTTAAACGCAGTAAAAGAAACGGACCTCATTCTTCTGACCCCGAAGGAGCCCCCAATTTCGCAGCGGTGGGTAGGACGAGTACGGAGAGCCTGCTAAAATCTCAGGGCTAATGGAAGCTGCCTGGATTTCAAAGAACTATGGTGACGATCTGTACCTACAATGCACGTACACTTGCATCAGAGTCCTCGGTAGAAGACGTGCTCATGCAAGCAAGAAGGATAAAGTACGACGTCACCGGTATGTCTGAGACGAGACGATGCCACCCATTCAACACCGTCTATTACACTGGAGAAAAACTGTTTCTCGGAACATGTGAGACAATAGAGGTGTCAGCGGCGTCGGCATTCTGGTCAGCACGAATTTGTCCATGAACACCGATTCATTCCAACAACTAGCAGTCCGAGTCGGACGTTTACGATTAAGAAGATATGGAGCAATGCCGGCATTAACAATCTTCATCGTTTAGGCGCCGTCATCAAACTATGATGAAGAAGAAATCGAAGCGTTCTATATAGACTTAAAGAAGTTCTACAGAGAAGACCACACATTCTTCAAGGTCCTTATTGGAGATTTCAACGCCAAGATTGGCCCAAAAGGAAAGTCTGAAGAACGTCACATTGGGACCCACGGATTAGAATGGAACGAACAAGGCGGGCGGCTACTTGAGTTTATCATGGCGACCAAGACAACCCATGGTAACTCGCAACTCCAGAAGCCCCACCCTCAGCGCTGGACGTGGGAGTCTCCCAATGGAGAGTACCATAACGAGATGGACCACATCATAGTAAATAGGTTTTGCGTAGCCGATGTCGCTGTTGTTCCAAAACTCTACATGGGATTGAATCACCTCCTCCTTACAAGATTTCATTTATCACAGAAAGGAAAGGAAGCCGCTAAGTGGGACTTATTCAATTCATTAGTCGGCAGTTGGGAAGATGCCGTTGTCGATAACATCGACGAGGAATACAATCGGCTCATTCAATATCTTCACGTTAGATTTATGAAGGCTGAGAGTTCAAAAGCCACCAAGGGACGTCTCTCTCCAAAAACACTCGAGCTGCAGGCAACCGCGAATTAACATCCGAACTTGCAAAACAATGCAGAGAGGCAATAAAAGAAGATCTTAGAGAGGGAAGAGTAGCAGTAATGGCCGAACTTGCAGAGGCTGGGAAAAGCATTCGCAAAACCCACCGAAGTTTCGCCAATTACAAGACCAAAATGATTGCTCTCCGGCGCCCAGACTGAATAGTTACAGCGTCCAGGAAGGCAATGGAGAAAATCATTCACGAACACTACTCGGATCTCTTCGATAGCCACGTCCATCTTCCGTTATATTAAATAAAGGAGTATGGATATGTTAGTTCTCCCTTCCGAAATCCGACATGCCATTTCGTCGGTGAAAAATCGAACAGCACCAGGTCCGGACAGGATAACACCAGAACACCTGAAGAACATACCGCCAGTCCTCGTAAACACACTAGCTCGGCTTTTCACACGTTAGCTCTCTGAGTGCTAGGACTCTACTCAGCGTAAGACCAGTAAGACCGTGTCATTGTTCAAGAAGGGTGACCTACACGATATCGGCAACTATCGCCCAATCTGCTTGCTGTCTGTCGTCTACAAACTTTTCATTCGAGTCGTCCTAAACAGGATTGACAGAACAGAGGACGAAGGACAGCCATGTGAGCAAGCAGAGTTTCTAAGAGGGTTTGCTACGATGGACCACATCCACACGGTAACACGGCGCAATGAAGTATCGCGATACTACAAAAGACCGCTCTGTCTCACTTTCATCGATTTACAGAAGGACTTTGATTAAGTTGAGATAGAAGCCATCTTGGAAGCCCTTGATAGTCAAGGAGTCCCTACTCAGTACGTAAAGATTCTTCGTGAGTTGTACAAAAATTTTACAGTTAAGATATCACCATTCTACAACGATATTAGCATTGACGTTAAATGAGGACTTAGTCAAGGCGATACCATCTCGCCAAAAATATTTACTGCCGTACTCCAGAACGTTATGCGAACATTGGAATGGGATAATATAGGAGTGAAAATCGACAGTCGGAAGTTACACCATTTTCGTCCTTATAACACCAAACATTAGCGAAGCGGAACGTATGCTTGACGAATTCGATAAAGCCTGTGGCAAAATTGGACTTCGTTTAAATCTCACAAAACCGATGTTCATGCTGAACAGATTGGTTTCGCATGCCCCATTCACGCTCAACGGAACGAATATTTCCGAATGCTCCAGTTATATCTATCTCGGTCGGAAAATCAATATGATGAACGACCTAGCTCCAGAGCTGAGCAGAAGAAAACGAGCGGCTTGTGGAGCTTTCAAGAGCACTGGGGAAGTAGTGAGGAGAACAAAGAACACCTAACTCCGTACTCACTTTTTCGACTCAACGGTCCTTCCTGCCCTAACGTATGCGTCAGAAACCTGGTCGCTGCGTAAGCAGGATGAAAATCTATGAGCGTTATCGAACGTGCGGTTGAAAGGACGATGCTAGGAGTATCCCATTGCACACAAGTAGGGGATGGGATCCGAAGCTCCGGCCTGCGACAACGATCAAAACTCAAAGATGCCTTTCTGTACGTCAAACATTCGAAGATTGGGTTGACCGGGCACGTCATGCGTGTGAACGACAACCGATGGACAAGAGCCGGTAGTGACTGTATCCCTCGGGATGTTAAACGCACTGCAGGAAGACCACCAACCCGATGGTCAGAGTTCTTCACGAAAAGCCTAGAAGGAAGATATGATGCTCGACGAGTCTCTGGAGCGAGCAGAAGCCATTGGGCTACACTTGCACGCTAAAGGGAAAATGGAAGATTTAC
This sequence comes from Angiostrongylus costaricensis, assembly GCA_900624975.1. Taxonomy (NCBI): domain Eukaryota; kingdom Metazoa; phylum Nematoda; class Chromadorea; order Rhabditida; family Metastrongylidae; genus Angiostrongylus; species Angiostrongylus costaricensis. The sequence goes on from UYYA01005081.1 coordinate 5,129, forward strand.
TGGCGCCCGCTCGAGTCACTCGACGATCAACGGGACTACAGGTGATACAGGCGACCTACTTGCTTGGATGACCCATCTTCACAGGCTATATGGGCACCAGCATAATTTCCATTTTTTTCGGAGTTTTGCTGGTTTAGCCATTGTGATTCCCTGGAGTCCCGAGGTCGGCCTAGTCAAACTCTGCCCCAGGTCGTCACCGTAGCATGCAGCCGCCGCTCTTGTGGATCTGATGGAGGTTTGCCACCATGTAATTAGTTAGATTCCAGGACGGTGGTGGATCCTCGTATTGGTTTACTTCTAACTGGGATTCCTAATGGAAACGCCAGACTCCTTCTCAGCTTGGGAGACCCTGCGGGAGTGATGAATCCCCGCTGTACATCGCAGCCTGACGTACAGGAACACCTCCCAACCACGATGGGGCGGTAAATCATTGGAAGGACAGGTGACAGAGGTAAACAGATTTTTTACTTTTTTTTAATGCATATGCTTTATTCAACAACGAGTTAAATAAGAAAAAAATTCTGCGAAATGTAGAGTATTATTACATGTTCCAACGGGGAACAACTGTTCACCTTGAAAACCTCATAAACTATCTCTCTATAACAATAATAATACCGAATGGGCAAAATATGGGCAAAACTGGGAACCTCAGTTTGGTTTCGAACCCGCTGTTACTTTTTCCGGCGGATTACGTACTAATCACTAATCAGGGCACTTGCTTTACCTTATATCTCTTCATATGTTTAATTATGTAGCATACTAAAGCTCTAAACCAATTAAACTGAAGCCTTTTCATGACATTTCATGAGCTAGTTGTGTTCTAAATGCATCTAGTCGACAGTTGGAAGCATATTTATTCATTAGAGGAATCTTCTGGTAAAAAACAAAGGTGTCTTTAATATGCCGATATAATCCACTGCATGTGTAAACATAGAACACGAGTCTGTATCTTCTGAGATGTACGTGTAAGCATTACCTCACTATTCCATATAGCATTGAGCACTGATACAGCGTTCGCATGGTGGTGAACAAATACCGGGAGAACAATATCAATAAACTTTTGCCGCAAATCTGTCATTGGTGGCTGAAAAAAGGAATTGCAGTAGCACATATGAATATTGTAACCACTTATGATGCCTAATTCTTGAGACCTCTGAAGACCGAGGCTACCGACATATTCAGACTTTTGAATAACATTCAGAGAACAGAAAGTATAGCGGTAGTAATGCCGATCATCACAAGTACGGTACTGATTCGATCGCACTCCTGGCTTACCTCCCATCTCTCTGTGGTCGGGAAGTTGCCACTGGATTGGTATGGGGAAAAGTTAACTCTGTGCAAGCCAATTGAAAACCTCTAGTGCTGCAATCTCACAGGGCTCCAGAGAGAATCGACTCCACCACCATTCAACGACATACACGACGAAAGAAAAATCCACAAGCAGCGGCCGAACTCATATCCGAATATTGGGAGGCCTTCGGTGAATGTAAATAATTCAAACATAACGTAAAGCAAAAGTTTATACTAAAATCTTATAAGGTATTTCTCCTCCCAATTTAATGTCGTATATATATACAAATGTATATACATATATATGCATATATATGCATACAAGCATGTGTGTATATGTACGTGAATATGTGTATATATATGAATATAGACACGTGTATATATGTACATATATACATATATGTGTACATATATATACATATATACATATATATATATATATATATATATACATACATATCACCTGTAGTCCCGTTGATCGTCGAGTGACTCGAGCGGGCGCCAGTAAATCTTCCATTTTTCCCTGTCGCGTGCAAGAATAGCCCAGCGGGTTCTGCTCGCTCTAGGAACTCGTCGAGCATCATATCATTCTTCATGGCTCTTTGTGAAGAACTCTGACCATCGGGTCGGTGGTCTTCCTGCAGTACGTTTGACATCGCGAGGAATTCTGTCACTAACGGCTCCTATCAATCGGTTGTCATTCATACGCATTACGTGTCCGGCCCATCTTATCTTCGACTGTTTGACGTACAGATATATATATATATATGTACATATATACGCATATATATGTATATATATGTGCGCGTTTGGCGCAGTAGTCGGAGGCGCCTTGCACCACACACGTGGAATCGATCTAAGCGCTCATGGTCCACCAAGTCTTTCATCCCTCCTCGGTCGGCAAATTGGTACCAGACTCGTCTGGGTGGATAGCAGCACTGGCTCGATACATCAGCAAGCCACCGCGAGTCATTGTAAAGGCCAGATGTGCATTCAGTCACCTCCAAACGATACTTAATGAAGTCAAATACATGGCGTATCCTTCAGGGATTGATCAACGCCAAGCGCTTTATCCTTTTTTCGATTTATATACATATGTGTACATATATGTATACATATACATATATATATATATGTATACAGACATATATATATATATGTATATATATATGTGAATGTCTTGAGGAAAATAATGTCAGATTTCAACCTGTACTTGTTCAGGCATAACTCAGAACACACTTTATTCATTGAAGTTAGAACTACTAAAATTTTCGGAATTTACCAACAAAAACAAGTTTACCCATACCAACTGCGTACATTTCTGATCTTCGGGGGCGATGAAGTCGTTCAAAGCACTCCGCTTGGTTCCTAAGTATCTCTCGCATACGAAGTTATAGAGATGCTTCAAAAAGTGAAAGACGATATGAGAGGTCTGCCGAGTGTGGTGGATGAGGAGATTGGTAGGCTAGCTCGTTAAAATTTTGCAGTATCGGTTCTACGACGCCACGCGGCGTGTAACTATGAAGAACCATTGTTCCCTTTCTACTGATGAATACGTGAGACAGCCACTGAAGTTTATGGCACACTTCATCAACTTGCTGTACAAACTTTGCCAATAATCGCTTCACCTGGATTCATGAAACTTATGTATCAAACCACCACCAACCACGAAACGATCTGCATAACTTTATTTTGGCGAGAATTTGGTGGTGGAAAGTTCTGTGGATGTTCATAGTGATCCACCCATTGAGTTCGTTGGCGCCAGTTATGACACAGGTATAATTCTTGACTCTCGTGACAAAACGGTCAAGAAACGGATCGTTTTGATCGCGCAGAAGAAGCCCCAACAATGGCTCAAAACTGGAGACTTCTTTGATGGTCATCGAATTCTCACGGCACCCATTTCTCGAACTCCTTCAACTTCACAATTTTATTTCGATTCACCGGAACATTTGGAATGTCTACAGCGAATCCTTCGACAAATTCTTGAGTTGTGCGTATACTTGCTTGCATGGAAAGCATCAATTTTTCGACGTCTGCATGACATCCGCGATTTCCCCTATCTTGAAGGTTGAATTCATCACAATAAAATATTGTACACCAACGCTGCACTTAACATTTCCCTAGATCCATAACTCATAAACACTTCGAGCCACCTGCACTCACTACGTCCGAGTTAAATTCGAGATATGTTGAGATTTCCGATTTTACATCTGAGACTCTAGCACTAAAATTTGTCGACAACACAATTTCCAATTACACGGAACGAAAATAGATTAAATTAGATTATCTCAGTATGATTGAAGTTATATTTCACAATGTATACCCTGCCGTTAAAAAGAGTAGGCAGTAAATAATAAGTTAAAACTATGAAAATAGATTAGTTTTGCACTGATATATACATGTATGCATATACATGTATATATGTATATATGTATACATGTAATATGTACACGTACGTATACATTGTACATATATGTGTTTTGGGGGAGAATAGGACAACTGTAGTGAAGTCGATCATCACGAGCATGAGACCGGTTCGAGTTCACTTCGGGCTTACCTCTCATCTCCTCAGGGTCGGGAAATTGGTACCGAACTTGTGCAGAGAAAAAAAGCACTCTGTATAATCCAGGTAGGAATGCTCTAGCCCGGTTATCTCAGGACTTCGTGAAGAATCGACTCGACCGGTATTCTACGATATTCATGAAGAAACGGAAGTCCTCGAGCAGCAGTCGAAGCCATACGTAGAAGTTAGAAGACCATCGTGGACAATGGATGCGAGAAAATGAATCAAATTAAGTGCTAAGATCCGCACAGTGGATGTGAAAGACGGGTACTATAAAATAATATATATGTATAAATACATACATATATAACCTTTACAACAGTTCGGGGGAGGGTAGTCAAGCAGTCCATCGGGAAGCAAGATGCTAGTTGGACCTCCTCCGCAACGCTCTTCCGAAATCGACGCGGAAACGCCTATGCTTGGCCATCGCTAAGGTTTGAATGCAAGACGTGCAGGGATTTGCACAGTAGATGTGATGATGGGTCATAAAGTAATACAAATAATAAAACATAATAATACAAAATTTGAAAGAAAACTTACTGAAACACACACGAAAAGTGAAAATACAAATGCGAAATTAGTTTCTTGAAGGATTTACATATATTCATATATATATAAGTGTAAATATATATATTTTATCTATATATATAATGTAAGTTTTTCAAAAACACGAGCTTACCAGTTTCACCTTACTGGGATAGAAAAATTACAATTGTTCGCAAAAATATGTTGATTCTAATGCTTCCTACGCCAAGCAGTAAGAATCATTATGAGAAGAGGCACAATTGTTTAAAATTTATGGATGTAAATATTTTGAACCACCGTACGACATATGCCAACAATTTTGGCGTGAATATTAAGAGACATTTCAGGTTTCGATCAATTTAGAAAAATACTCACCGGAACTTGAAACAGTGCTAGTAAAACCACATCCGGCCATTTTTCAAGAGCACCATGTAGCAAACGAATGGCAGCAGTTTGCACATTCTGTTCACCGGCCATCGTCAACAGTAACTCTGTTAACTCGACACAACACCTAGAAGGCATACATACTCCACATCTTGTTTCCAGTTTACACATAGAGGTATGACCTCAATGATCCCAGCATGGATAAATTTTTCGCAACTGTTTAAATGATTACATTATCTCTAAAACGAAGATTTGTGTTCCCATCCTAAAATCGTGATGTTGAAGCAGAACGATGTTTTGTACAGCACATCTGGATCTAATCCTAGTTTACAGAATCTACAGAAATGTGCGCAAGTCGGCGACGTTTCGCGTCTTACGCCATTCCAAATTCACGGGCAAAAATCCCGAAAGAATTTTTGTCAGCGAAAAAGGTATTTTGCTTCCTGTGATTTTATTGTCATACAAAGGAAGCAGAGGATACACGTCTCATCTCGCCATAAATCACAAAATGTGTATATACCGCTAAAAAACAATAAAACCTAAAACAATCATGCTTACCATGGCGCCAGCAACCTGTCGTTTTCATCAGGCATGTTCTTCAGCAAGCTAGTTGGGACGCTGCGATGTGGGTAATCAGCAATGCAAAACACATCAGGGTTTTCTACCATGCATGATACCAAGGACAACTGCGCTTCCCTGAAACCACGCTGCATATTACCAAAAGTGATAAGGTTGACATAAATTACTCCTATGAAGGACCTGTATCGCCACTTTGCATACAACCTCGCGATAGGGAATGGTCTTTCTCGTAATCCAGTCCTTAGTGCATCGGTTAATGTTACTAGGGATTGACGCCGAGTTACAAGCATTTGTACATCATCGAGACAGTCAAAAACCTCATACCAGTCCAAATTTGGATTCTGTAACAATGTAGGAAGCACATTCCAAATAGTACAGTAAACAGATGAAACAGCTCATAACGAGAACAATTAGGTTTGGACATGGGCTTAGTTGCTCTTCACGGTAAATAAAAAGCTTTGTCTGCTCGATATTTTGAAACAATTCTGTCTTAACTCTTGGAAATTTTTTGAATTCGCAATGAAGCTGGTTTTTGATGATACCGGTAGTCGAAACGTAAAATAAAAGCTTGGCAAGCAAAATGACAGAAATAAAACTTTTACAACACCGACATTTCGGCCTAACAATCCAAGAACGTGACAGAAAATGACAGCTTTGAATAACCATTTATACATCTAGAGTGGTAGTTAAATCCCCTTTCCTATAAACTAGTCAAGTTCTCAGACTCCCAAGCACTACTTTTGTCGTCTCAACTTGACTTGGTTCGATGCCGATTTGTGTTCCCAAAACTATTCCTTTTGACGAGTAATCAATGATGACAACTTTCGTGTGAAAAACTGGCACGAAAGAAATGCAGGGAAAAAACCTCAGTGGTGCTGTGGGTAACATGTAAGCCACCCGAAAGGGTAACTGCGGATTCCAATCTGGTTTGGGGTCTAGCTTTTGCAAATATCTCAGCATCATTGTTGTTATGCTTAACATAATATGCTACCAAGAAAGAATGATACGGAGTAAATTAAGAGTTTAACAGTTGACTGCTGCTTCATTTTAATCGCACTTTCTCATTTTAATGTTCCATTTAATGAAAGTGCTTCCAAGAATTCATGAGTTATTCGCAATAGAATCAAAAAACCTGTTTTTCCAACTGTTTAGTACAATCTAAGACGCATTCGTCTAGGATCGAGAGTTATTTTTGGGTACTCACGCACTGGTATCTATGATCCGTCGCTAATTTGTTAAAGCACTACGAATCACAGTTAATTTACTGCACGAACCCCACCCTTTCACTGACGACAGCAGCGAACACCTTGCCATTCCACGGAGGATCTTCCGTGACATCAAGTTCAGAAACACCAGGGCCAGCTCTGAAAGTGACGACGAGTACTTGGAAAATTTTCTCTTACAATAAATTGATTACAAAGTTTGAAATTTAAAAGTACGAAAAAATTTAGCTTTAGACACCAACAGAAAAACTCCTAACCGCATTTCTTCTCTAGGAATTTCCAATCGAATTTAACAATTAACAGACCGTTCAAAGCTTGCATGTCTCTTCGCCTGCACTGATGCTTTGTTTGGGCCACCATCAAGAAATGAAATTAATGCCAGCGCAACCATAGGCGGAGTAAAACAGGTGGCTGGAAATAATAAGAAACCATAAATCTCAGTGCTACAAATTAAACGTTGGCAATAGTATTATGAGTGATTCTTGAATCGCCATCAATCGACTAGGCTTCATTCCTCAATAAAAGTAAATATTCTTTAACAGTCGAAGAAGGAAGGAAGTATATGACTTCAGCATTACGATTTGTGAAGGAAAAATTCACGTTTCTCAACAAAAATTCATCCAAAAAAAAAAGATGGAGATACTATCTAGTACTCGCTATCAAAAAATATCAACCTTCCGTCATTGTCATGTCGTTCAAGCGCGATCGGAATGCCTCCTCAGTGCTGGTACATGAGCTTCCAGCAGCCTGAACAACCCCTACAAGCAACATGTTCGATGACTCAAACAGAGCTCTCTTGGCCGCCTAAAATAATACTATCTCATCACATCACCATTACTATAACAAAAATCTTCCGTCAAATAGCGCACTGAATTGTAAGTCCCAGTTGCACAAAGCTGCTCCACTTGTGTTACGAGTGCCTCTTTATCGACTTCTGACGACAGCTTAGCTGCCTTTGCAAGAACTTGGCCAAGAAACGAGTTGAATATGTGCTTCTGGTCTTCGGCGATGTGCTAAAGATATAACAACCAAACTATTTATACCTTTAACCTCTTCTGCACGATTTCTAGGTGATTGTCAGATAATACCTGGTTTCGTAATATGAAAGTTCCGGGTAGTTTTTTCCTCAATGTCATTTCTGTCATTTTTTTGTTTACAAACATCAGGTACATATTTTTAAAATTTTACTGGTTTACTTTTGCTTCAATTTATGCCCAAGTAAGAAAGCCGAAAAGAACGAGAAAAAACTAGCAGTCTCTTTTTCAACCAATTGAAACCTTAATGTAAAGCTGTAGACTGCCCACAAGATTATATTGCACTTGACCAGGTGCCGTCAACACATCCATAATATTGCTCATTAACTTCAACATTGAAAAAAATCGAAAATTTCGGAGGTACTAGTATTGTTAAGCCATCAGGATCTCCCAAAGGTCTACCGCCTCATCGTGACTGGCAGGTGTTTCTGGTTGTCGGGCTATGATGGACAACAAGGGTCTATCACCCAGTATGCTCTCCAAAGCGGAAACTGAGGCCTACATCCCCATCCGAATGCCCAGCTAAGACTAAACCAATACCGGGAATCACTACCGTCTCGGTATAAAATTAGTCACACATTGACAAATCTCCTCTTGGTTCACAAGGATCGGGAATGTTTGTGGTGGACACCTTGAGGAAGGTTTCGGCCGTGCTGACTCTGGACCTCTGGGAAGCACAATGGCTTAACCAAAAATAATCAAGTCTCAGTACCTTGCGAACTGTGTTCTCCCATCTACGACGTGGTGTGGTGAGACGCATGGTGAAGCTGTTCAACTCTCCAGGAGCATCTCCCTTCCATAGGAAATCACCTTTTTGTATAGCGAAAATTGCCGATGGACATGGAAGTCACCTAACGGTACGACTCATGCGGAGGTTGACCATATTCTTACGAAGAGTAGACGGCAATTCTTTGATACTTCAGCAGTGCCTGGATTTTGTAATAGATTCGATCAACGGAATTCTCTGTGCGAAGACTCGACTTAGTCATAAACTGTAGAAGAACTATCATCGATAAAAGGAAGAAGACAAGTCGTGTATGAAGAGAATATTCTTGAAATCCTCATCTCATACGACTCTGGAATCGATTATGGAAAAATTCTGCACCAATCATTACTATTCCACAATCCCCGTCTAGGACCACGAAATCCCCGCTGGATCCTGCCTTCTGAAGCACGAACAGTGCTTAAACTTAGAAAAAACGACGCAGACCCAGGAACCGGTAATATCAACGCCGACTTCCTTTGAGTTGAAAACTAGGAATTAAATGTACTCCTCGACTCATATGACCTGCTATCTTCAGGAGGAACAAACCTCAAACCAGAGGAGCGCAGGGCGCACCATCTACCTACGTAAGAACGGTGACCGAAGGGTTCTTCGTAACAATCGTTCCATATGCTAGTTGAGTGCACTGTGCAAGATATTCATGAAAATTAACGTGTTGCTCAAATCAAAGACTTTGGATGAGGGACAACTAGTTAAGCAGGCACAATTCCGAGCATGACTGCTGTATGGATAGCATCCAAGAACTCTGCGGAACACCCACAGAGCAGTTAAGCAATGTCTTCTAAAATTTAACTAGTAGTCACACCTAGCCGGAGTGCGAAGCTGTGATCTTCGAAAACTATCCCATCTTCGGAATATGGGAGAATACGCCGATCGCAAACCACAGATTTTGCTCACATAAGAAGAATAGATGGATGGATAAAAAGAACAGTCGAGTGCAGTCCAAGAGCATGAAAGAGTCCTCCTAGAAGACAAAAAATATGAGTGGAAGTGTACGTGGCAAGAGTCAAGTATCTGAATTCGCAGATGTAAACGATTTTAGGACTACGGAACAGGCCTAGCGGACGTCACCATATTCGAAGCAGACCACCGCCACTGATGATGACTGCGTGAGAAAGAAACGAATAAAAAAAATGTGTTGATGCTCCTATTATTGGTGAAAACGGGTCATCGAGATATCCAAGTAGGTTAGCCATAGGCAACAAAACCGTTTTTCACGAACATCGACCGTTAATTTTAATTCGTAACCGATTGTTTGTGCCATAAAAATCGGTTGGCATTTGATCTGCAGTCTTATTCATGTTGCTTTTAATGAAACAAACAAGCGTGCTCGATTCACGAATGCTTCGACAAGGGTTTGTATCTCAACAGAATGAAAGGCGTCTTTTTTCGAGTGTTTCTTTCAGCATCTTCCCGATCATACAAGCATGACTCATCATAAAACAGTATGATAAAACAATACGATGTTCTGTGCTCTCGGATGTTCCACCCTTTTCAAATGTTATGTCTATTTGTTTGAGAATTTTTCGTTACTGTTCCACTCGATCGAACTTTCCGTGCATGGGAAACGTTATGTAGACGGAAAAGAAGATGTAGATCCATTACTGTTAAATATTCACAGAACAAATTACATAGAGTGCAGATGGATCACCACTATGATGACACGATCCGATTTAAGACACTATGGAAGAAAACAAGGACGGATGCGTCATCTACTGATGAACTATATTATATTGTCCACACCTGTAGAGTAAATGAGGTCTCCTGCAATGCATAATTCGTAAAGTAGATTCATACAGATGAGAAAGTAATTGCCAGTGTTAATTTGGCTAAACATGACATTCAAAAACTCACATTTCGCAAAAACGTCACTACAAGGGTACTGATATCGTAATCAACTTCTAAATACGCTGTAATGCAACGAATAACGAATTCTGAACGAATCACCGTCTTCTCTTTAGCTGAAAAAGATTACCGCATCACATTATAGTTAAACAGAAGAATTTAGAAGGAAAAACAAAGCAACCGAGGGACCGAAATTTCCACTTCTAGTTCATTCTTCTTAAATCCAGAAGGGCAATACAAGCCAAATTACGCAAACTAAAACTTGATCTTCTACTAATAAATGAGTGAACACTATTTAGGATTACAAGTGCCGAAATTGATGCTTTTTAATATGAAATATACTTACAAGATACGATTATAACAAAAAAGTTATGAAGAAGTTGTCCAATAAATGGTTTTATAAGATTGGCGGCCTTGCCAGGAGACACCGAAACCCAGAAAAGACACAGCTGAATGTCAGATGCTGATGGAAGAACCTGAAAACATGAAAGAAGAACATTTCAAATAATAAAGTTTTTGATTACATGTCAATAATTTCAATACAAAGACTTAACTGCTCAGCAGTTTTTGGTCTTCTTTATACTACAAAGAAGTATATTACAACTAAATGTGTATGCATGTAGTACTTGCATTTTCTTAAACTTTTTTTCATAAAACGACGAAACAAAATGCAAGATTTACGAAATCCATTGAACAGGTACGATAATATAGAAGCAACCACCACGAAAAAATACGAAATTTACGAATTGAGATGAAGAGTACAACCGCGAACTTCGTGTTGTTAAGCGTGAAAACAAGCAGAACTGACAGAAGATCTAATAACTTGCCGCAGTGAATTCGACGGTCAGAATAAAACTTTAAGCCGCACACTCACGGAAAAATACTCAACGAACTGTGGTACCTTAGATGATACCGACTGAACCAACACTGGAAGTTGGTTATCGTTGACGGCCTCAGCGTCTTGAAGCTCGGCACTGACGCGATCAGTAAGAGCGTTGAAAATATGCCGAGCACCAGCTAGTTCGAGAATGCTCCGACTCGGTTGCTCTTCCGTAGCAAATTTAACAATCTTAAAATAGCTGGAAAAGTATTCGAAATTAAAAAATTCTTTCACTACTATATCTGAACATACCTAAGAATTATGATTTGTTACAACCACTATAAATAGTTTATTTCCCGAGGGGTGTGCTCTTAGGTACTCCATTGCGATAAACAGTAGGGACTCCCAAGCTGAGGAGACCGTTTCCATAGGGAAGTGAAACTAAGAGTAAATCAATACTACGAATCACCCGTCTTGGTATCAAACTAGTCATATGACGGCAACTCTCCCTGTAATTCACAAGGGTCAGCGACTGCTTTTAATAGTGACAACCAAAGGAAGGCTTCAGCCAAGCTGACCTCTGAACTCCAGGGAACCGCACTACCCCGAACAACAATAATCCAAACTCAGCACCGCCCACACTGTGCTTTACCACCTAGAACCTCGGGCAGTGAGACAATCGGTGAACGTGATCAAATCTCGGGTTGCGCAAGACGCCACTGGAAACGAACCAAACCAGCACGCCTTCGACATCCCATAGAGATTGATTTCTGCTTTGCAGCTGCAACACCAGAACAGTCTCTTCAGAGGTCGGGCTTTAAGTCCTTCGTGAGGGTGCACGTCGCATCAAATTCCATGTGATCGTCCTACAAGAGAAGAAAAGCAGAATGACCGACATACGCCAATTACATATCAGAATACTTGTCATTCGTTGAGGGAAACTTGCTTTTGGAAATGTCGGAGGCGTTGGCTTTCACCCATCACCAATCAGTTTCCTACCTAGTGCCTCACAAAAATCGTGTCAACGTGCCTGGCCATTTTTTATTTCCAAGTTTCCCATCAAATGAAAGTTTCAACAACCGCTCCTCACTAACTTGCACAGCTGATGAAAGCGAACTGAACTCGTTCTTTAGCTAGTTGGAAGTAATCCGCAACCAAAACGCCTTCTATAAATTGGTCGTTGAAGGCTTCAACGTCAGATTAGGAGCGATGAACGAAAATGAATACAGGATAGGACAATTCGGAATAGAAAACCGATCTAATAATGGAATTGTATCAATAACGGAAAAATTCTATACGAATCTTTTCCGTTCCACAATCTGTGTCTAGAACCTTGCAATATCCGCTGGATATCTACCTCCCAAAGTTCAAGCTGCGATAGAACGCACGAAAAGAGGGACAGTTCCAGGACCCGGTAACATCACTGTCGACTTCGTTTCAGGTGAATGCTAGAAATTAAATGTAGCACTCGCAACCCATGTGATTTGCTATTTTCAGAAGGAAAAACCTCAGACTATTGGAGGATAGCCCACAGTCACTTTGCATACGAAGGGTGACCGATGGGTTCTCCGTAACTATATTCTCACATGGTACTTTGAGTGTACTCTACAAGCCTTGGATGAGGAAAAACTAATTGAGCAGGGAGAATTTCGACAGATTTCGTTGAATTGGTTTGTCGGCAATAGCAACCGCCATTAGTTCTGGCTTTTGTCAACTACCAAGAAACGTTTGACAGCATAGAGTCTTATCAGCGTTCGTCGACGAAGGAATAGACCAGTACTACGTACTAACTCTATCTAACTGTTATCGGAACTACAGCACTAAAGTAGGCTTTTACATCCAGTAAAGTGCAGTCCAACATCTAGTACTCCATTCACCAGTAGAGCTGAGACGATGCTCAATGGATTGAACGAAGCATGAAAAAAAAGGGTTGGATTGCTCATAGATAGGACGAAGAACCACTTCATGAAGAACCAACGGTGCGAAGGTGAGTAAATCGAACTCGATCAGAACAAGGACAGAGTAGAATAGTTCGCATTTAAGCCTTTCAAAGAAGCTATGGACTAACTTACGGACCCAAAATTTCACACTTAGCTTTTCGATCGAAGTCTTCCCAGCGCTCTGTTACACGGAAGAGATGTGGGCTGACACTTCAACTACGTCAAAAACTCTGCGCATCACTCAAACTCGGAGTTATCTGTTATGTTATACTTACGAGCTCGCTACAGGAATAAAAGGTCGGAGATTCAGGTTGGTAGGAGGAAATAGTTCGTAGTGATGCGGGCTTAATTGCTCATTACTATAACGATTTTCTTTTTTACAAATCGCAGAAGAAAATTACAGTTTATCCAACATTCTGGACGATAGAATAAAATATTCTTAGGATGACAAAATAATACCAGTCTGCTCTTAAAGGACAACTCCATGAATTTAATTTTATGGCAAGTGAGTTAACCGAAAGATCTCCTAAAGGCAGTTCTCTAGATGGTCAAACACAATGCTCTTGTGTATGCAGGTCATAACGTGCACGCTGCTTCGACAATACCCCGAAATCTGACGACTCGAAAAGCAGTAATCTACATATCTATCTCGGAGGAGTGCGATAAGTATTCTGCATGTATACCCAGTTATTAAACCAAACCGTTGTGAGCCACCCGAAGGTACTACTTAAGAGGAAAAAACACTAATAAACGGCTTCGCATGGATTCCATCGAATGAGACCTACTGAGCAATTTTGATGCGCGAGGGACTGGAGACTGTAGTGGTAGCCGTCGAAGGCACTCCATGAATAAAAGGATTGAGGGTGATAACAGGTTCTAATTCTAGAAGCAAAAACCAACAAGGAATATCAGCTGTGCCGCAGTTGACTCGTCGAGAGATCGCCGTGGACCAGCCGGTAATAGTTGACCAAATCCGACGGCGGAAAGAAGTACTCGCGCACAGTGCACTGCAGGCGAACCACAGTCCGCCCCACAAGCAACAAGTAGTCTCTGAACATTCAATTTGAAAACAAAATATGACTGAGTAAAAATAAGAACGTTTCGAATAAGATACGTCAAATGTAAAGTGTAATGGTTAAATATCAATAGCAACGTGGAAGTAAAACCAAGCACTCAACTTTACGATGTTCTCCTACTAGATCGTAATTCACGTTTTTTACGCTTAATTGTTTCCTATGTTTCCTTTTGTTTGAACTTTGAAAGTTGTCGTACTATTGTCGGTTTTTCTGTACATAAAGTGACACAAAAATGATTCATATGAGAATATTGTTTGTAACTTTCCGAGATAATCCTCTCTTATACTTGCACGAAAGGTGAAGATTGATTCAAGTAAGAACAGTCACTCCTGTTTCTAAGAATTTTGCTTGCTGTACATCAAATCATTTTAGCACTACATTAGACTTCCTAATACTGATCCGCATTAATGTCAGCATTGCTGGGAGAGCACTACTAAAGAAACGTTCAAAATAATATGTCTAACAATAAATTTATTCAGTCCTACAAAAGGACGAGTGGACGCAATATATTCACGACGGAAAACAATTGCTACAATTTTCTGTGCGAAATTGCATAGCAGTTATCCACACTTATTTGAATATAATTTCCTTGAGCACACTCCTACCACTATTTGGAAGTCGTCATTTAGAATCTCACCTGGAAAACAAACTGGATAGATTTCTGAGGGAATTGTGTGAAATCGGTGAGTAGTGAGTCAACGTAGCTAAGCGAGTACCGCGCAGGAGATGATAGGCCGATCGACATACGAATACGTCACAGTACTGATTGTGAACAACCTCATCCACTTTTGAGATTCCCTGAAAAGAAATTCCTTGAAGATAAATGTTCGAAAGCAACCGCTTTATAAAAAGCACTTTCCAAAAACTCTCCCATTTGAACACAATGGACGAATCTTTTCAGAAAAACAATTCGCCATTTTTGCTTTGCACTGCTTATCGTGTTATCAGCAAGCGTTCAGAGCTAATAACAGAAAAACTTGAAAAATACTGGGAATGAAAAACGAACGAAAAATATCCAAACCACTCAAAATGCCGAGTTTCTATGAACTTCAGCATAATTGGTTGATATATTTATTTATGTGACCTCATAAACTGATCTTTTTGAACTGATGCAAAGTTGGTGCAGGTTTTCGTTGCCGTTATCGTTGTTGATGGTGTTCCTGGTCCATAGGTGACGTTTCGGCGATTTCGCCTTCCTCAGAGCTTGGACGTATTTTATATTAGAATACTTTAACTACTCGGAGGAAAAAAGGCTGAAGTATGGCTGAAGGCCAAACTTTTAAATAGACGCCATATCGAACTGGAATGCCACTCACCATGAAGCTACGAGTTGGACTAGCCCACGCGTTGCTCACATGGAGTCGCGAGCAAGACACACCTCGGGGTCAAAATACCATTTTTTTTGAGATAGGGTATCAGGTCACGTGTGATAGTGAGGTACTCGTCTTTCCAATTCATCTTTGGATTTTTGAAATTTATCCAAAACGCATCGAGAGTTTTGCGTGTTCTCTCTTGACGCGTTTTGGATTAATTTCAAAAATCCAAAGGTGAACCGGAAAGACGAGTGCCTCACTATCGCACATGACCTGGCGTACTATTTCACAATGATATTTTGACCGCAGGGTGTGTCTTGCTCGCGACTCCACGTGAGCAACGCGTGGGCTAGTCCAACTCGTAACATCATGGTGAGTGGCATTCCAGTTCAATATAACGTAGAACCACATTTGACCGTAGCATCCTAAGCCACGATCTATTTAAAAGTTTGATCTTCATTAATACTTTAGCCTTTTTTTCCACCTAATAATTAAAGTATTCCAATATAAAATATGTTCAAGCTCTGAGGGAGGCGAAATCGCCGAAGCGTCAGCCATCGATCTCAGCCACACTGACACATCCCTTATCACTAACAGATAATCTTATTGCTTCCGAGTTTATTAATTCCCTAATTTCTCGCATGCCACTTTTTTGTGCGGCTGTAAGGTTAGAGATAAACTTTCAAGTCTTGAGAACGCCGTCCGAAAGCATGCGGAATTTTATGTCAACTCCATCTTCAGGGTCCTGCTGTCTAAAAAAACGTTTTTGGGAAAGGAGATGGTGATAGTGTCGCCGCCTCTTGATTTTTATCTCTATTTGATGTTTCTTGCTTGGCCTGATAGCGGAGTCGATCTTGAAGCTCATAAAGGTTGCATGCTACCCAACGCAGGGTCGTTTTAGAAATGGGCTGTGATGGCGCAAAACTTGGGCCCAATTCTAATAGTGAGCTCGCATTCTCAGGTATTGTTATGCCACCAATCACGGTAACCCTAGAAAGACACCCAAATGTTCCTAGAACGTCTACGTAACGCGTCTCCTAATAACGCGTACGTGATGGAGTCTTTCGACGTTACCGCACTGTACACCAACGTATCGAATGACTCCGCAATGCAAGCCATCTTCGAACTTCTTGTTGAACATGAAGGAAGAATAAATATGCATGGCTTGTCCATCAAGCAGCTAATGGCTCTCTTAAAGGAGTGCCTAAACTGCTCGATTTTCAGATGGTCTGGGAAATATTTCGCGCAAATAAGGGGGTTGGCAATGGGACAGCGATTGGCACCAAGCCTGGCCATTGTGTTTATGTCTAAGATAGAAGCCCCTGTTCTCGATCTCCGGCCACTACTCTACTGCAGATATGTAGATGATTGTTTTGTCGTCTTCTCTACGCAGGACGAGATGGACAAATGCTTTGAATTATTGAACGAGCAGTCCGAGTACATAAAGTTCACCCGGGAGAAACCGAGAGAAAACTGGCTTCCACTTTTGGACGTCCAAATAAACCTATCAAGTAGCGGTTACCTGACAAAGTGGTATCGAAAGCCAAGTAACAAGAACATTCTTGTTCATTTCCTTTCTTCCCACCCTTCACACACAAAGAGGGCGATTGTGAGAAACATGTTTCGAACAGCCACCTCTGTGTGCACTACCAGGGAACTAAAGGAAGAATCGCGCGACTTGGCCCGGCAAATAGCCACCTCCAATGGCTACGAAATAGTAACCCCACGAGATAAGTTTACAAGGAGAACGACGCGCCCACGCGAAACGCTTGGCCAAAACAAAATCCCGTTTATGTTGCCTTTTATAAGCGATGAAGTAAGCGCAGCTATAAAACGATGCTTAAGAAAGGCAGGTCTAGAGGAATCGGTAGCGATAGTTGAAATACCACCGGCTACTCTACGTCGTCAATTAGTTCCTAACCGCCTGTATGGCTGTCTATGTGAAAGAACAAATTGTGTAATTTGCCCTTACGGCAGGGACGGTGATTGCATGAGTTCAGGTATACTGATCTCGTGTAACAATTGCGGAGATGAATATATTGGCGAAGTGGGCAGACTTTTGTGTATCCGTATAAAAGAACACCTACATGGCAAACGAAAACGAAGACAAAATATCCCACTAGGCACGCATAGGATACAAAAGCATAGCGGAGACAATTTTGAAGTAAAAGTCAATACCCTTGCACAGGAGTCTAAAACACCAGCGCGAAAACTTCTTGAGGCTTTTTGGATCAATGCCAAAAGCCCTACAATGAATAGCATAGAGGAATACCCGGAGGTCATACGCGACCTGATCCCGTACGTTCGCATCGATTTTTGATGTGGCATGGTGCACTCGTCAACCACATGCGACTATAATCAGCTGTTCTAAACTTCCTCATTGGAAGTCACAAAAAAGCGGTGGGTTTTTCGAGTTGTTGATCGTGTAATTACCAAAGAGCCTTTCGTGTTTGTGTAAGTGTTATTGAAGCGTTTGGCCTAGTAGATTGTATATCAGTATACCCTTCCAGGCTCTGAAGAAGGCGATACTGCCGAAACGTCAGCTATTGTTGTATTGTATTGTGTTTTTCTATGGAAGTAAATGTATGCTGTTTAAAAACCTCGCGATTGCTGAACAAGAAAGCGACGCATTCATAGTCCAATGCCGAAGTTAATAGAAAGTCGATCCTGAGAACTATTACTCAGGTCGATATTTTAATGAGAGAGAGGCGTATTATTCATTCACGTGAGCTCTGTTCAGTTGGTCTCCATGTGGAAACTCAGTGATTGTGAAAAATACTGAGTGTGCGAATAAACTATTTTGTTTCCTTGTGAACTGATTTTGTTGAGCTAATGCGAGGTTGGTACAAGTCCTCGTTGTTGTTGTTGTTGCCGTTGTCGTTGTCGTTGGTATTGTCGGTCGATGGCTAACGTTCCGACGACTTCGCCTTCCTCAGAATCGTGCCGCTAATAGTGGGACTCCATCCACGTCCCACTCGGTCATGAAGAAGATGAAATCGACGAAGCGTCAGCTATCGACCAACAAACAACACTGACAACAACAACGACAGCAACAAAAAAAAACGACAACGAAAACTTATACCAACCTCTCTTCAGCTCAATAAGATCGGTTCATAAGAGCATATAAATAAATACATCAGCTATTTATGGCGAGCTTTGTAAATATAGGTTTTCGTTGTTGATGGTTTTCTTGGTCGATGGCTAACGTTTTTACGATTTAGCCGACGTCAAAAAACCATTTTGAAACAGGACACCAGTTCATGTGTGATAGTGATGCATTCGTCTTTCCCGTTCATCTTTGGATTTTTGAAATTGATCCAAAACTCCAAAACGGCTCAAGTGAGAAGAAAAACGAGCGTTTTGGATCAATTTCAAAAACCCAAAGATGAATGGGAAAGACGAACGCCTCACTATCACACGTGACCTGGCGGCTTATTTCGAAATGATTTTTTGACCTGGGTGGGTCTCGCTCGCGACGCCATGTGAAAACCACGCGAACCAGTCCCACTCGGTGAGTAACCTTTTTGATCAATATGGCGTTTATTTAAAAGTATAATCTTCATTAATACTACAGATATTTCACCGAATATAAGGCTAATGTTACATAAAATACCTCCAGGCTCAGCTCAAAAAGATTAGTCCATAAGATCATGTAAATAATTATATCCAAAAAAAGCAATTCTCAAAGATATTTATATGTGAAAAAGAACGGGTAATGCAGTGTTAGTGATCCTACTCGCCACACAAGCGTCCCAGCATAGCCAGGCACTGGTCCGACTCCACTCCCAGCACAAGAAGTCTCTCATAGCTCCGCGGCTGGGAATTCGGTACTCTGCGACAACCTCGTTCCATCTACTTAACGTGAGTACAACCCAACGCGGCTACGTCGAGAATTCAGGGAAAATGGACTCCAGTAGTATTCAACGACATTCGTGACAAAGGCGAAAAAACACTCGAATAGCAGCCAAATGCAAACGCAAAGAAACTTCGAAAACACTTGAAGAGTGTGGATACCAGAAAACGAAGGAAGAAATTCTGGGAACCACACAGTGTGATACATGAGATGTCGAGCCATATAATACTTGGATACCTGGATCGCCGGTATTCACTGGTTGTGCGGGCTTCAGCATAATTTCCACTTTTGCGGAACTTCGCTATTTCAGCTATTGTGGTTCTGTGGAGACCTGACGTCAACCTAGGCAAAACCTGCCCTAGGGCGTCACCACCACGGGCAACCCCGGCCTTGTGGATCAGAAGAAGATTTACCAACATGCGATTATTTCGATACCAGGACGGTAGTGGATCCTGGTATTAGCTTACTCTTAGTTGGAATTTTTGGTAAAAACGACGGACTCCTTCTCAGGTTGGGAGACCCTGGTGTGGGGATGAAACCCTCCTCTGTACATCGCAGCTCCACACCCAGGAAAACCTCCCAACCACAATGAGGTGATAGACCATTGGAAGGCACGTAATGATAGAAAACAAACAAAAATATATTTGAAAAAAGAAAACAGCCAAGTTGACGAAATACCTATTATTAAATGAGAAGAATCAATAAGGATGGGAGTGAAAAAGTTCAAACTGAAGAACTGTGCAACAAATTAATATAGTTGCCTATGGTCTACGCACTTCGCAAGAGTAAACTGAGTAACAGTCTCTTCAACCAAATGAAAAATTGATAGATGTGAGATGATAAAGAGCAAAATACTATTGTTGCTGATATAGATAAGATAAAGGCAACACATCTCAATTTAACGAAGCGCTATGTAGCGCGCCATACGAAATACATCGTTAGCTAATTTTTGTACTCAGACTAACGTACTTTTTCATTACACAGACATCGGTAACATGGTAACTCATCCACCTTTACAAATTGGGCACACATGAAGCACTTTACGGCATTTAACCCGATCTTTATTTAACCCTTTATTTCTGCTAAGCTTAAGATTTTTCTACAAATAAGATTAAATCAGTAAGCATCAAGACAGAAACGAACAACTTACTAACCGCGTGATCCCACTCAGGCAGACAGACCAAGAAAACGGCTGACGTCACTGAAAGGAAATGGACTGCTTCTGGAAAACGAATTCTCAACTAGTCACAGTGAACACGCTTGACAAACCGGTGCGCTCATGTCTTGCTGAATTCTCTCTTGTAACAAAAAGTAATCACTCTATAACCAAAACGAAAGCGCCTTCACTTGAAATCAGTGATGCTACACCACTGGTCGATCATTTAATGAATAAAGCTATTTCGAAGAAAACCTAAGCACTAAGAGTTCGCTTCCTCACAAATGAAATACGACAAGCCCTTTGGTTTCACACAAAATCGATCTCGTCTTCGACTGCTTCTATGAAAGTGCATGATTTTATGGTGGCGCCTGTTGGCCGTCTCGGATCTGCACCCCCAAATTACTTCTCCTACACTTTCCTTTCCAAAAAGTATTTCCTTCATTCTTCAGTAGTTTACAACATTCTCTGGACAATTTCAAACTGTTGAGTTAACGGTGTTTAAGATCATTAAGGTTAACTATAACTAGGGATATTAAAACAGATATATGTTAGGCTACGTAGTGCAAGTCACTACTGAAAATGTGAAAATGAAAGAGTTCGTGCACTAACACACTTCTCTGCATTTCCAAACAAACTCTCCTAAACAGTTTACTAGTTTGCTCATCATTGCAAGCAGTTGGTTGTTCACCTCTAGAAACAATATTGGGAGAGTCAGTAATCGTCAAGTATCTAAAACGATGCAACATGTTAATAAGAATTTTGGAGATCCTCACAATTTATTGAAAGTGAACTACAGTAAAAGCGGTAGTATTTGGCTAGCAAAATATCCAGAAATCCAAAAGCATATTCCATATATCAAACGAAGAATGTGTATAGATGGCTCCTGAACATCTGTGCAACACTGAACTATGCACACTCATAAACATTACGACAGATTTCTCTACAATACTTCAATAGTTGTATGAAAGAAGGTTTTAAAAAACGTAAATCAGTAAAGAAAACTCGAAGTAGCATGATGATGTCTAAATACATACAACGCTAACAACTAGAAAGGATGGAAATAGTTTGGAAGTTGAGGTTTCAAAAGTTAACTTCACAACGAAGGTTGAAGACACTACAGTTCCAAAGAGAGAGAGAGAGAGAAAGAGATAGAGAGGAAGAGAAAGAGAAAAAAGAGACGAATGACAATTAGATCTGAACGGCTCATCAAAATTTCTGTCGGCCTACCGCAATTTACTGGCACGTTGATACAACGCGTCAACTACTTCACCCATAGCATGAATCGTTTTCAAAGCAGTTTCGTAAATGGCATCTGGAGGTGATGAATCGTAAACTATTAGCATCCCATCGTCTTGATGCAGTGATCCGCTGAACTTCCGATCCAGAATCATTTGTGATAACTTCTTCTCAACCTAAAAAACACTATGAACAAAGAGTTACAATACTGCCCCAATAGGAATAAACAAAACACATATTTAGAAAACTGGACTAGTTAAGAAGTGAGCATATTACAGCCCACTCCCCTCTCCTCTCAGGTGGTACGTGTACCACAGCGGGTTGGGCTAGAGGTGCCCTGCGATAAACATTCTCGTTGGTTCGAACTGGTGTCTTGGACCAGTCAAACTTCGAATGTCTACAAGGTTGTACACTGGTACACTTGGTTTAAGGAGGAAAACTGAAACGATGCTGAGATATTTGCAAAACTTAGGACCGCAGGTGTATGCGGTGGGGAACGAACGCGCTATTGTCCTTTCTGGGGAGTAGCGCGTTCACCACCACAGCATGCGGGTCCTTCGTTTCGCCTGTCTCTCAGCTAGTTCTATCGATCTTTTGCCATCAGCAATCACCCGTCAGTGGAACTGATCTGGGGAGCCCAAATCGGCAATGAACCTAGTTAAGCTGAGGCTTTAGTTATAATCACAATGTTAACCGTTTTATTTACTGCCTAGTCTTCTTACGCATACACCTTCGGTCCGGAGTTTTGCAAATATCTCAGCATCATTGAAACCCTGCCATCAAAAACAGTAGGCAGTACATAAAACGGTTAAGAAGAAAACTGAGTTAATTCATCTTTGGCATCTACTCTGTATATTGGAGTCGAACCCATGCTGTATCTTTAAGGAATTTTAATGGAACACTTTGTCATTTATCTTACGGTTTTCACATTTGCGCTAACCTTTTCGCGATCAATACCTATGCTTGTAGCAATGTGGTCGATTTGCACACATGAATATGGCTCAATTATACGGCACAAATCTTTTTCGAGCATTCGTTCACTAAGGGAATTAAAGTGTTTGCGGACAACAGGATCCATCTGAAATATGAAATCTAACAGTATCGATTACAGTCACGAAAGAACAGTGAATACTGAATTGACATACTTGAAGCTCTTGTGGATAAGCACCAAATGCCGTATTGAAGTCCGCAAGGCTTCTCTTTTTAGCAGCTGCAGCAATAGCTCTCATGGCTTGCAAATCAGATCCAGAATATTTCAACGCGAGTTTACCCGTTAGCAGCGTATTCACGTCGTCTGGGACGTCCAACATTACCTAAAATGTGTAAGGAAGAATTCTACATTACCTCAAATGTGTAAAAAAAAAAGTACAAAATTTAAACGAAAATTTAAAGCATGTAAACATTATAGACTCTTCCTGTCAATTAAAAGAAAGACAAACCTTGCAAAGAAGCATATACTTCAGTGAAAGTAGTGCAAGACTCTTCTCATCGACCGAATCGTAACCTTCGAACGCTTCATAAAAGTATGAAAACGCAGTTTTAAAGTCCTTCTCATCCGCTGCGTGAAGGATGCCTGACTGCAGATCGAGCGCAGCCTGAGGAAAAAGAAAGATACATGACGATGGATAAGTTTGCAAATTAACCAAGTTGTAGAAAGCAAAGAACGCTAAAACAGCAAGTCAGTATTCATATCTCTGAAATATATGCCAGCTAAATAAAAGATTTCATCACTAAGGAAGAAGATGTTTAGAAACTTATTTAAACCAACGAAACATAATAATGCTATAACATTCTTCAACAAGCACCCCGTACCACCCAAAATATGCTAGCAATGCGAAAACTACGAAATTCCTTCATAAGGATTTCAACACTTTCACGTTTATAAGACCACATAAATAAATAAATCAACTTCCGTGACATTGCCCATTGAACTGTTGCAATCAAGGCTTCTTCATCCAGTGGTTTACTTTCCAATTACACATTCTGTGTTCAATCCATAAAAGGATAAAGGATAAAGACCTCGGCGTTGATCAATCACTGAAGGATGCGCCATGCATTCGACTTCATTAAGCACCGATGAAGGCGATAGAATGCATATCTGGCCTTTACAGTGACTCGCACTGGCCTACCGATGTATCGAGCCAGTGCTGCTATCCTGCCAGACAAGTCTGGCACCATTTTGCCGACCCCGGAGGGATGGAAGGCTTGGCGTGCCACGCGCGAGAGTACTGACCGCAGTTCAAACCATAGCTTCCATAAAACATATGTTATACCTTGTTTATGCAAAAAAGATGTCTTTCCTGTTTTCGTTAACTGTAACTGTTGAACCTTCGAGATTTCGATGGCCTTATGGATAGGACGTCTCTTCAAAACCTGGACAAGTTTCCCTACCTATCAAGCTTGCTCCAAATTTGTTAATACACATTTTTAAAAATCACAACTTCCAAATTATGTGGATCTCCCTTTTCTACAGCTGAAAACCTTTGGTATACGATTTGTTCTGTAGTTTACGTACACATGGATCTTCATCCGCTAACTCACTCAGAAATCACTGTTTAGTGAGCATATGGACCTACTGCTAGAATTCTAAAACAACGATTAATGGGCTCAATATCCAAGTGTCAATGTATGTTTCAAAAACAGATACTCCAAAAACAGGAAAAGTTGGGTCGGTGACTACAGGTATGAGCGGGAATTCAAGAATCACAGGCTCTAAGCAAGTCAACACTAAATGCAGTCAATCCAAATCTTATAACATATCTTCTTACAGCTCAGGAGACAAAGGATTACAGCTGGATTTAATTCGACTAACAAATTCCTTTGAAATTTTTCCACACATTATTTACTAGTTTCTGTTGCCTTGCATCTCATAGATATGTGCTGGATAGGATATTGAAGGTATACAAAAAGTATAGCGGGAATTCTCAAGCAGTAAAACAGATGACTGTAGAGGAAGTCAAACTTACAATAATTCACGTCGCTCTAATGTTTCAAATCTACGTCTGGTTTCAACGGCAAACACCCTTCATTAGAGTTTGTGTTGAAAAGGATAGACACTCGCCTGCATTCTCGGTTGCACATAAATGGCATTTGCAGTGGTCCGTGCTCCAGTCAACGAGGCTCGAGCTCTGCCGATGTTCCCAAGATGATAAAACGCCTTGCTCTCTTCCAATTCCACTTCCACCAGCACATCTTTATCATCCAGCTTCTTCAGTTCACGAATAAGATCAGCAGCTGAAAATAAGTTTTACCTACAGTTACATTGTTTACAGATTTGTTTTACTGCCTTTCGAATAGTATTATATTACATTAGCTCTAAATGCAAATCTGAAAATAACAGCAACGAACTGACAGCCTAATGAGGTAAAGGCAAGATACAGAAAATGAATCCAAATAAGTGTCAAAACTAGCACCAACAAAGCGGCCAAAATAAAACAAATGGCATTTACCAAGTGGAAGAGCCTGTGTATATCGATGAAGATCGTTGAACAACCGAACCAAACGTGCTTCAAGTGTCTGACGAAGAAATGTTCGATTCTGATCAATGGCCCACTGGATGCATTCACGTACCAATTCGATCTAAAACGGTCCCAACGCTAACTGTCACAAGTATGTGAAACACAAACAGCTACTCTTCGTGTGCTTAGAAAACCTTAGCTATTAGCAAGCTGTTGTTATTTAAGTTAAGGACAACCTTAATGTCCCCGTCTTGGTCATCAATCATGAGACAAAGATCCACCAGATTCCGAACTAATTTCGCAGCTTTTGCTTTCCCCAGTGAAACCAAGAACGGACGAGTTTGCTCAATCATCTGAAAGACAGTTGAAGCCATACTTATCACGAACTACCTCCTCATGAACGGAAGATTATTAAGCGGATGAAAATTTCTAAAGTAATAAACAATAAACATGAAAAGAAAAAACGTAGAGAAACTAGTAAACGAACTTTTCTAAGTTCTTCAGTTTGTTTATTCTTCGCAAGCATACTGCCCAGTTCTAATATGGACTCTTCTTTCTTCTTGATATCGGCATCACCCGACACCGGAGTTTTCACTTGGAAAATTGTCGGTAGTACGTAAATTCACAAAACATCTCAGAAAAAAAGAACAGAAAAAAAGGCGAATTCTTCATCTTTTTTCGAAACCAAACAAACACCAGAAGTCAGACAAAATACAAATGTACGGGATAATATAATAGTGAACATATCCTATCGATTCTGATTGAAACGAACGTGAGGTCAATTTTAAGACCACAAAACTATTGCCATATGTTGTTTAGTTCATTTTATTTAGTATAAAAGTCAGCAGTCTACATAATACATTAAATTTAACAACGTATTTACACTTGCTACGTAGATACATTCCTCCCAACGGTCCACCGCCTCGTCGTGGCTGGGAGGTGGTCCTGGGTGTCGGGCCGCGATGTTAACGGGGCCGATTCATCACTCCGGCAAGGTCTCCAAAGCTGAGTCCGGCGTTTCCAACAGGAAGCCCAGCTAAGATTAACCAATACCAGGATCCACCACTGTACTCATATCAAACTAGTCGGATAGTGGAAAATTTCCCTCTGATCCACAAGAGTGGCGACTCCCTGTGGTATTGACGACGTGGGGCACACTTTGGTCAGGCTGATCTCGGGACTCCAGTGAAGCATAATGGCTAAACCAGCAAAACTTCGAAAAGTGGAAATTGTGCTAGGGCCAGCATAACCAGTGAAGATGGGCCATCCAAGTATATACAGACTTTCACATATAATGTGTAATATATTTACGAATGGGAAACGACTACAGATCGACCGTACCTTCGTTTACCGACAGAAACATGTGAACTGATATAAAACCAACAAAAGTAGACTAACCGAAGTTCGTCAAGTGACGGATGACATTCTGGTCGTTCTGATGAGGAAGAGACGTCATGTGGTCCATAACTGTCCCTCCTGACATTCTAGCACTTTGACAATTCGTCAACGAACAACACGATAAACTTACGGACGTTAAAATATATGGAACCTGTAAAATAGTCGATTTCCAACAATCACGCCCATCCACAAGAGAAATGTGACGTCATTAAGGTCCCAAACTGTCAGACGGAACTTTAAGAAAAGAAAATCAATGTTCCTTAGTGCAATTAATAGTTGCCATCAAAAGGAGCGCAACACAGCGGATCTCATCCATACATCAGAAACAGACGCTACTTAGTAAGACTAAGCTAGTTAATGACTAAGGAACATTATCAACAGAGCGAATACTCAAAAAGGTCGTGCGAATATCAGAACCCTAGATTCCTTAAGGACCAGGAAAACGATACCGCACTCTTTTAAGGCCCGATCGCTACTTGCTACTGAAGTAAAGTAGTAACTTAAAGCAGCAACCATCGAAAACACGCTTATTGATAGAGAATTCTGATCCTGCGAGAAAACAACTGCTCGTTTGAATGATACCAGATGACACCAACCCGATGAATAAACGCTAGATCTGCAAGACATCCAAGTACGGTACTTCATTGCTCATTTCCGAGTTTTTAATCGTTCTTGATTTCTCATAACAATCTCTTATGAAGCATGATTGTTATAATGTCATTATGTCTATGGGTCATATACGTGCGTATATATATATGTATATATATATATATATATATATATGCCACGACCGACTTTCTATTAACCTCGGCATTGATCAAGTGATTTTCTTCGTATTTTTGTTGAGCAAACGCGAGGTGTTACTATTCTTTGTTCACGATTAAGCTGACGTTTCGGCGGATTTCGCCTTCTTCAGAGCCTGGAAAGGTCAAGTTGATAGCAACTCACTCGGCCAGACGCCTCCATAACCAAACAAAGAGACTCCAAACCAAGATTTCAATCACTTTGAACACAGCTTTGCACACTCACCGCTTTCTATGAGGTTTCCACTAAGTATGTCACGTAGAGACCAACCGCACAGAAATCACGTGGAAATATAATGTGCCCCTCACATCAGAAAAGCAGTTTTATATACTGCCCTATATCACGCGTGATAATGAGGCATTCTTCCCTGCGGTTCATTTTCGGATTTCTGGAATTAATCCAGGGTGCTTCGAGAGTTTTTCGCGCCTGTGTTCTTGATTCGCGTGCGAGGATCGTGACACATACTTCGAAGTCGTCCCCGTTATGTCTCTGGGTCCTATGCGTGCCTAGCGGGGTATTTGGTCTATTTTTGCCGGCTAGGTGTTCTTTCATGCGGACACAGAGGGGTCTACCCGTTTCGCCAATGTATTCGTCACCACACGTCTTACAGGAGATCAGATAAACTATATCCGAGCTCATGCAATCACCGTCTCTACCACTGGGGCAAATTATGCAATTTTGAGTTGCACATAGACGGTCATATAGGCGGTTACGAACTAGCTGGCGCTTAAGATTACTCGGTGGTATTTCAACTACGCTCACCGAATTCTCTAAGCCCGCCCTTCTTAAGCAGCGTTTTATAGCTGTACTTATATCATTTGAGATGAAGGGTAGGATAAACGGGACCCTTCTATCGCTAGAGTTGTCGTNGGGTATTTGGTCTATTTTTGCCGGCTAGGTGTTCTTTCATGCGGACACAGAGGGGTCTACCCGTTTCGCCAATGTATTCGTCACCACACGTCTTACAGGAGATCAGATAAACTATACCCGAGCTCATGCAATCACCGTCTCTACCACTGGGGCAAATTATGCAATTTTGAGTTGCACATAGACGGTCATATAGGCGGTTACGAACTAGCTGGCGCTTAAGATTACTCGGTGGTATTTCAACTACGCTCACCGAATTCTCTAAGCCCGCCCTTCTTAAGCAGCGTTTTATAGCTGTACTTATATCATTTGAGATGAAGGGTAGGATAAACGGGACCCTTCTATCGCTAGAGTTGTCGTTTGGAGGCCTACGATTTCCTTTACACCTATTCTGAGCTACAGTTTCGTAGCCATTAGAAACGGCTATTTGCCGTGCCAAGTTCCGGGACTCCTCTCTCTGCTCTCTTCCCGTGCACACGTTGGTTGCTGTTCGAAACATGTTTCTTATAAGCGCCCTTTTCGTGTGAGAGGGGTGAGAGGAGAGGTAATGAACCAAGATATTTTTACTACTTGGCTTTCGGTACCACTTTGTAATATAGCCATTTTCTGATAGGTGAATTTGTACGTTCAAAAATGGAAGCCATTTTTCTTTATATATATATATATATATATATATGTATATATATATATATGAGCACGTGTAGCCCAGTGATTAGAGGCGCCATGCAGTGCACATGGAATCAATCCCAAGGCTCGCCGCATCCTCACTCCGCGGTCGGCAGATTGGTACCAAGCTTGTCTGGGAAGATAGCAGCAGTGATTTGATACATTGGCAAGCCACAGCGAGTCATTGTATAGGCCAAATATACATTCAGTCACTTCTACGCTTCTGCGAATGGTGTCGAATGCGTGGTATATCCCAAAGGGATTGATCAACGCTGAGCTTTATCGTTCATCTACATACATATGTATGTTTTGTGGATATATGTATATATATATGTATATGTGTAGAGGCATTTCTTCTACTCGGGCCATTGGGTCTCATATCTCTCATCCACGATGGAGTTGAATTTTGCGTATGGATTCGACTGCAACTTGAAGATTTTGAAGATGTCTCAATGAACGCGTCCAATAATCGTTGAACATAACTTCCCCTCGAATCCTAGAGTGGTCATGGTTGAATATCACTCGGTCTTCACAAGAGATAGTCTCCTACTTTAGTTGATTAAGCGAGCTTCTAAAAGACAAGCCTCTCACCAGTTAACTTCTCTGGCATGGGTTACCCCGGGCTTACCATTCCTCTCAACACTCGAGGTCGGAGAATTGGTATCAGTCTTGCCTAGGTCTGTCTGATTCTCTGCAGTGCAAGGAATGTTCTAGCCCCACAATCCCAGGATTTCAGCAAAAATTGGCTCGACTAGCATTCTACGGAATCGATGAGGAAGATGGCAATCCTCATACTGCAGCCGGACCCACACATAAAGAAGGTTTGGAGACCATCGTGGATGACCGATGCCAAGACGAATCGAGTGCAAGAAGTGCTGGGATCTGCATAGCAGATGTAAACACTGATATAAGGTTGTAAAGCTTTATAAAGCATTCCGTCGGTCAATCCCTTAGGAATGCTCCATTCATTCGACTTCATTAAGCATCGTTAGAGGTGTGATTGAATGTGTATTTGGCTTTTGCAATGACTCGCAGTGGCCTACCGAGTGCCGCTATCCTCCCAGAGAAGCGTGGTACTAATTTGCCGATCTCTGAGGGATGAAATGCTTGCCGAGGCTGAGGCGTGGGGCCAACCTGACGTGTATTGCATGGCGCCTGCGACCACTGCGCTTTCACGCTGATATATTTGAGATAATTCTGTGCTGTATTCTTTCTTGTAAGCGTTTTTTTATCGTCCTCCAATACTTTTGTAAATTCCGTATTCGTTTTTGTCATGAAGCTTGTTCGATTAACATGTGGCCAAACTCATTAGCCTCGCTTTCAAGGATTAACATCATCTTCAGCTGTTGGGTCCACTTTGTGGCACAGCTTTACTGTTTTCTTCAACATTTGGCACTTTCTGTAGTATACAGAGCTCTCAATAGTCGAGATGTCTGGGAAGGGAGAGTGCAGCGCATGGGGTGGCAAGACAGCATGGGCACGAAAGGAAGAGGCGTGTTTTAGTTAGTTCTTTTTTTGTTCGTATTTTAACCCTGTTTTGATTTCAGGATTGTGAACCAATTGTATCCTTTGTCGAGATAATGAACGAAGATCTGGCTGATTCGCTTAACAAAGAGGAGCACCGTAAGCAGCAAGAATACCTCTGTGCTATGGTACGGAATGGTGCTGAAATGGTGAGTGTCACTGTCAAGAGATTTGAGATAATTGTTGGTTTTTTCCATTTCGTCATTAGATTTTATTTATACATTTAGTAAGGAAGAATTCATATGTAACTCGATATCTTGGTAATAGTGGTCGATGAGGGGATGCAGGTTTTCTTCGTGTTGTATAAGTTACAGTCACACTTATGTGTAGAATTTTTCGTAAAACTTTAACTCCGTTAGCCAATGGTTGCCTGGAGTGGGTACCAATAGTTTTTATTTTCGCTGTTGTACAAGAAAGGTGTCACTGTACTACGCTGTGCCGACACAGCAACGACAATTACTTTTATCCTATGCTCTATTTTCATTTTACTTTTTTTTATCAATAACCTTATCACTACAACTAGTCCTTAGGGCTTTATTTCCTCTTAATTGTCACCAGCTGGGCTTCCTTGTGGAAACGCTGGACTACTTAGCTTGGGAGATCCTGCTGGGGGGATGAATCTCCTCGTTGTACATCGCAGCCCGACACCCAGGGAGACCTCCCAGCCATGATGAGGCCACGACAAACCATTGAGAGGGTTCACAGTTCACATGTTTGTGGTTCCGATTACTCCTTCACTCTTAGTTCTCTACAGATTTTGCATTTATGGTGAAATGTTGTGTTGTTTTACTGTTTTTTTTACAACTGATCTTATCTAATTTGCAGTTTTTAGGCTTATGATAATGACGAGGAGATGGCAAGGGCATTGCAGCGAGAATTCGATCGTGAGTACGAGCTTTCTGTAATGATGAACAGAGAGAAAGTGAAAGACGGAACGAACGGTACTTGCACCGCATTGCTTTTTTCCTATGTGAATATTTGTTTTTGTTTTAGATATCCGGTAGTAAATCTCAACTATAGCAAACACCAACTTTAAACTTACAACATTTAGTTTTTATTTACTGCCTGTTATTATTTTTAACGGCAGGGTATGATGTGAAGTACAACCACTATGATGCTGAGGTATTTGCCAAACTTGGATTCCAGTCCAAATTCGAACCCACCATTACGATTTCCGGGACTTACGTGTTACCCACTGCATCACCGAGGATCTTGTTTTGCCTTTCACTCAGCGAGTTTTTTTTACCTAGCGGTGCCATCGACATTAAACCCCGTTAAGCTGAGGCTGTAGTCGAGTAGGCAATATGTATAAATTAAACGTGGTTTCTACCACAGCGTCACCTTAACTTGGTTCAATGCGGATTTATGCTCCTCGGATCGTTCCCGTTGATGGTTGATCGCTGATGGCACCACTAAATAGAAAACAGGTTCAGAGAAAGGCAAAGTTGAGGCCAAACTGGGCAACACGTAAGCCACCGGAAAGCATGATCGCTGGTCCTAATCTGCCGTGGGGTCCGTGTTCTGCAAATATCTCAGCATCACAGTGGCTTTGAAATTATTTGAATGCGTGTCAATTGTAA
The DNA here is from genome assembly GCA_900624975.1 of Angiostrongylus costaricensis. Classification (NCBI taxonomy): domain Eukaryota; kingdom Metazoa; phylum Nematoda; class Chromadorea; order Rhabditida; family Metastrongylidae; genus Angiostrongylus; species Angiostrongylus costaricensis. The sequence goes on from UYYA01005081.1 coordinate 37,053, forward strand.
TTTAATATTCTTTCATGTTCCATTCATATTACATGTTCTCGTCTATGTGTAATCCTTTTCTGTTCTTCTTTTCATTGTAAGGTAATATTTAAATTTTTTAGCCACAATAATAGTAACACCTGACCGTTATTGTCCAAAGACCACCCAGGATTCCAACCAATCAAGCGACGATGATGACCTGAGAGAATCCGCGATGGATTTACTTTATTCCGAGGTCCATTCATATTATGTAAGACATAGATCGTCATGAGTCGATCGCTTTGTCTGGGACTCAAGCGATATCTTCTTCATGCAATCAAAGTTCGCAAGGACATGAAACGAATCCGTTTTGTATTGGGTGTGATTCTGCCTTGCAGTTATTTCTTTAAGCACTATTTTGTCATGTTCTCTTCGCGATTCTCATAAATTTCCTACGTTATAGGACAACGTGCCGGTGCACACTGGTGCTATATTTCGTACCGCTGGAGGGAGTGTCTTAACGAAACATGATGCGGACATCTCGGCTAAACGCAATGCTGATAAAACTATGAATGTGAGTTCGTTCTATATTTGTTTGTGGATTCTTCGATTAAAAAAGAGATTACTTAATAGGTTATATTGGGGCAACTAATATGTAGGGTAGTACAATTAGTACCACCAACTTCTGGTATTCCGACCTTCTAGTGGAGAATTCCAGGACAAAGTTCCTCTAGCCTTTGGAGATATGCTTAACAAACAGATCAACAGTCGCGTATTTAATTCACTGCGTAAGTTTTCAAAGACAGAAGCGAGGAGGCGGCACAAACTTAAAGATAAGGTCGGTTAGTAGTGCTTAGGGACTTCAACATTGTTGTTTACTATTGATTTAATTGATTTATAAATGTCTTGCTATTTACGTTATTCCTTAAAGGAAGAGAAGGCGACCATTGAGATATCTATGGACGCAATTGCCCGACTGCACTTGTTCAAGTGGATTAATCAAGGTGTTTTTGACCGAGTTGAAGGGATCATCGCGACTGGAAAGGTGTGGAGATAGCTTCTTGAAAGTCACCTAGATGAATATGGAATGGTTTTTTAAAAGAGTGACCAAATGTTAATGAAATGAAGGATAATTTACAAAGGTTTATTGGAGTCCGCTAGAAGCAATGTGCAATTTCTGTTTGAGAACATTGTCTTGTACCCACCATAAGTGAAAATTTTTGGCAAATTTTGAAAAAATATTTCCTTCATAAGGGCTACTGCAGTTTTTGTTAAAAAAAATGGTGTTGTTTTTAACAATGGTTAACTTTTATTCACAACTTATTGTTTTCTCACTGCAGGGTATTATGTGAACCACAACCACAGTTATGCTGAGATAACTACAATGGTGCTGAGATATTTGCAAAACTCTAGACCGCAGGTGTCTACGGTGTGGAACGAGTGCGCTGTTATCCTTTCCGAGGCTAACACATCCATCACCACACCATGCGTGTCCATCGTTTCGCCTTTCTCTCAGCTAGTTTTCTGTCTACCCCACTCGGAAATGGTAATAGCGCGTTCGTGCCCCACCGCAGACACCAGCAGTCCGGAGTTTTGCAAATATCTCAACACCATTGTGGCTGTATCGTACATAATATTGTGCCGTAAAAAACTGTAATAGGCAATTAATAGAAAGTTAACATTATGCTGAGATATTTGCAAAACTTGTACCACAGGCTGTATCGAACCGCGAATTACCCTTTTCGGGTGCTCATGTGTTATGCACGGTACCACTGAGACCGTCGTTCTGCCTTTCAACCAGTCTTTTCATCACAATAATAGATGTTATCTTTGTTGTAAATCGACTGCCTTTTCAGGAAAGTGCGGTTTTGAACGGTATCAGTGATGAAACTGGCAATAAATTCGCCATAAAGGTTTATAAGATGAGCTTGACTGAGTTTAAAAACAGGTACATTTCCAATAGAATTTTGAACAGTTAAGTCGTTGAGGTTCATGCCATTAAGATCAGAATACGTGAAAGATGACTTCCGGTTTAAGAATCCTCGTCAAGTGATGAAGATTTGGGCTGAGCGGGAGTTTATGAACCTTTCAAGGTGAGGTATTATCTTTAGATTGCAAAAGACGAGGTATTTAAGTTATTTATCAATATTCTATTCTGCAAATTGTTCTGTTGGAAAACAAGCTGACATCAAAACTACAAGATTTGTCCGGTTTTCTCTTTAAGGATGACAAAATGTGGAGTGGCATGCCCAACGCCTATCAAGCTGAAGCGTCATTTATTGCTGATGTCATTGATCGAGGAAGCTGGAGAGGCCGCACCTCGTTTGAAAAATGTCGACTGGGATTTTCTGACGATCGAGGATAGAAAGGGCGTATTTCTGCAAGTGCAGGACGTCAGTTTGCTTTGACAGGTTTATTTAAGTTGAACCTTTTTAGCTTACTATACTTTATTGTCTGTTTTGACTCAGTTTTAATCTTTTAGTCTTTTATATCTATTCGAATTGTTCTTTCCAAGGCGAAGATAAGGTGTAATCCTTGTTAACTGAAAGGTCATCTGCACCATTCTGTTAATCGTAGTGTGACTCGAGATGGCGCCGGTGAATTTGCCATTTCTCTCTGTTGTGTGTAAGAGTAGTCCAATGGTTCTGCTCGTCGTAGCGATTCGTTGACAACCATATCTTCCTTCTACGATTTTCGTGAGCAATTCTGATCAACAAGTCGGTGGCCTTCTTGGTGTGTGTTTGATATCCCAAGAAACTCAGTCGCTGAAGACTCCTGTCCATCGGCTGTCGTTAATACGCATTACGTCTTCGACAGTTTGGCGTATATAACAGCATATTTGATTTTTGATCGTTGACGTAGCTCGGAGTTTCGGATTTTCTCTCTCACTTGCGTGGTACTCGATGCTTCTATCATCATTTCCACTTCGCTTTCTATAACTCTGTGTGATCGCTCATCCTGTCTACGTAGCGCCTAGGTTTGTGCCCATAAGACAGCAAGAATCGTGGAGTCAAATACGTGGGCATGGAGTCAGGTGTTCTTTGTCCTGTTCATTAATTCTTGTTGCTTTTGAAAGCTTCACAAGGCGATCGCTGCTTCATGCTGAACTCTGGTACTAAGTCGTTTGTCATGTCGATTTGCCGACCTAGGTAGACGTAGCTGAAGCATTGGCAGGAATGCATTCCGTTGAGCGCGATTGGGCATATTAAACCAATCTGTTTTTTAGGAGCATCGTTTATGTGGGGTTTAGTTGAACATCAATCTTTTCACAAGCGTTTTCAAAGTCGGCTAGCAGTAGAACTCCAAATTCAAATACAACGCTTCGACTTCATCTTCGTCGGAGTTTGATTTCGGTGTATAGACGACGAAGATTTTCAGAGCCCGTATTGATCCTCATTTCAACTGCCGTAAACGTCCGATTTTGATTTTTAGTGGTGGGAATGAATCGATGTTCATAGCCAAACTCATGGTGACAAAAGCACCGACGCCACCGGCTCATGTATTGTCGCAACCTCCGACGAATAGTTCTCCAGTGTCATAGACGTCGTTGAATAAGTGGCTTCTCGTTTCAGCCAATGCCATGACGTCATACCTTATCCTTCTTGTCTGCATGATCAAGTCTTCTATCGTGGACGCAGATGCAAGTGTGGGTGCAATGAAGGTAGAGGTCGTCATTCTAATCTTTCGAGATTTAGGTAACCTTGAACGACTCTGAAATTTTAGCAGCCTCTTCGTACTCGTCCTACCCAGCGCTACCGAATCGGGTTCTTTTTCGGGATCAGGGGGATGAAGCCCATTTATTTTGCTGTCTGTAGCTTTTTGATGCTCACATATAGCTTACTGAGCTCTAAGCGGGCGTCGCCTCCCATATACTTCCCTGTCACTTGGTTGTAGGTTTTTGGTCGAATAGCTTCGTAGAATACAATCCGCATAAACGGGAACACACGCACGGACACAAATCCTCGTAAGTACAGATGTGTGCCAAATCGGCGCAGCAGAAACACAAAGTCCATCTGGATCCACCTGAGTCTCACGGAAGCAAAGGTCGCATTTGGTCTGCGATTGACACCATATCCGTTACTTGGGGTAACGGTACTTTAGCTCACGATTAACTGGCCTGGGATCCCTCTGTGACGTAGATCCAAGAGATAATTCCGAATTTTAGATTTAAGAGGACTGTTTTTCTTTAACATGAAATTTCTTGGTTCAGGCTTTTTGATACCTTTCCTTTAATTTTTATCTGTGTGAGAGGCTGGCCACGAAGGTCCCTCATTTTAGGGATCTGGAGCCGGTTAGTTGTGAGGCTATGTAGCGCGTCCCGAGGTGGCAGAAAGGGGTTAATCGCGGCTCAAAAGCGTCCATATGATTCCCTGAGACGCAAGTGGATCCAGGGGATGGACTCCCTCTTTCTTCTGAGCCGACTTGGCACGTACTTTCTGCATTTGAGAGGTGTATTCGCGCATGCGCGTGTGGATGCGTTCTAGTTTACGCGGATTGTATTCTATGAGTCAATTCAGCCAAAAGCCAGTAATCAAGTGACAGGGAAGTATATGGGAGGCGGTTAGGAGTCGCCTCAAACAAATAAACTCCGTGTCTGCTCTGAGAAAGACTGTCAAGCTACCGATACGTATACCCAGCCCCCATGTTCCCTGTGAGAGCACAGCAAGCTATACATGGGTATCAAATTGTTAAACGCAGTAAAAGAAACGGACCTCATTCTTCTGACCCCGAAGGAGCCCCCAATTTCGCAGCGGTGGGTAGGACGAGTACGGAGAGCCTGCTAAAATCTCAGGGCCAATGGAAGCTGCCTGGATTTCAAAGAACTATGGTGACGATCTGTACCTACAATGCACGTACACTTGCATCATAGAATGTCAGGAGAGCAGTGATTATCATGCTGTGCACCGTCGTCCGCGGAAGAGTCTTAAGAATTTTTAATTACGTA
>UYYA01005082.1:0-41955 GCA_900624975.1 Angiostrongylus costaricensis
CTTATTGATGAAAAACATTGAATTATCAATTAATGCCGAGGTTAACAGAAAGTCGGTCATGGGAATTACTACGTGGAGATTCTGAGATATTTGCAAAACTCCGGAGCGTAGGTGTCTGCGGTGTGTAACGAACTCGTTATTGTCCTTTCCGGATAGTTACGCGTTCACCACCACACCATGCGGGTCCTTCGTTTCGCCTGTCGCTCAGCTGGTTTTCTATCAAAGAGTATTTCTATAAAAAGAAAACCATCATTAAAGTTGCCTTTCATCAACTTGGTAATGGTGCTGAAATTAGGATGAGAATGACGTGGAGTAACGACATTTTTTCCCAATGTATCTCCCAATATTACATTTTAATCAAAAACTTACATCACGGAATGCCAAGGCGGAGAGGAGGGAAATAAGGCAGTAAAAAGAGTAGTAAGAAAAGAAAAGAATCCTAGGACCTATGAGAGAATGTCTGAGATCGGCAAAAAAAGTTGATGAAGATTGCGATGTTAGATATCAACCATCTCTTTTGGCACAGTTGAAACCTTTCGAGTTCGTTATTTCCAGTGTTAACAGAATACAGAGTGCGAAACGAAATCGTTACCGATAACAGTGGAAATTTCTGTTGTTGACCTCTTCAAAATTCGTGCTTGTAGCACTTCTATAGGACTTTCAGAGCACTTTTATGGAGACTCTGAAATCGAAACACCCATGAGTGGAGTCCATATGAATTTTTCAAATGCAAAAAACTGAACGCGATGGGACTATGATTAGATCCCAGAGATTCCGAGGAATATGGTATGGATTACGAAGGTCGAAGTTCTAGTTCTGATGCAAAGCAGTGACGTCGTTATTTAGAAAGAACTGTTTTCCTGCTTTGCTCATAAATAAGGAAAATAGCAAACAGATAGGAAAAAACGATTTTCCTTTGCTATCTGAAATGAGAACGAAAAGTTGCATACTTCGGTTCCTCGTCGGGGTAATGTGCAAATGCCCGTCGATCACTATTACTGGCTAGCTGCAACTGTTTTGAGCTATTAATGTTATTATTAATCATTATTAATAACTCGTTAATTGAGTGAGTCCGTGAGTAAAGCAACATCGGGTTGCTGGTATTCGAATCCACAAAATCTACAGCATCCTATAAAACATTCTGTAAGGTTTGATGTGAGTTTTAGGTGGAGTCTTAACAGGGTTGCTTCTAGTGAGGCATTTGGAGAAGAATTGGATTTCATAAACTTTCTTCATAAAAAGTTTTTTTATATGACATTAGCTGAAGTGAGCAGCTGGTGTATTTTCCTTGACGGTTCTAAACTATCGGAACACGTTGACATAGTATACGAAAAAAACCAGTCCTAGAAATTTTGTTGAGATGACAATTTGGCATATTCAAAACCTCTGCAGGAATGTTCCGTGCTCCCATGAAAGTACCAAATACAGTAAAGTATAGTAAATAGCCCTTTCGTGAACGCTTGAACAGTATCACAATATGGTAGTGTAGCATGTGTAGCTATGGGCGCGTGTGGCGCAGTGGTCGAAGGCGGCCTGCAAAACACAGGTGGGATCGATTCCCGCGTCCATGGTCCACCAAGCCCTCCATCCCTCCGAGGTCTGCAAATTGGTGCCACACTTATCTGGAAGGATAGCAGCACTGGCTCGATGCATCGGCAGGCCAATTGAGTCATTGTAAAGGCCAGATGTGCATACAATCATCTCCAAACGATAACAAGGCTCATTGGAGTATCGCGAGAGTACAAGAGACCGCTCTGTCTCAGTTTCATCGATTTACAGAAGGCCTTTGTTTCAATTTAGAAAGAAGCAGTCATGGAAGCCTTTGATAGTCAAGGAATCCCTACTCAGTACATAAGGATTCTTCGTGAGCTGTAAAAAAAATTTTACAACCAAGATATCACCAATATACGATATTAACAATGACGTCAAAAGAGGAGTTAGGCATGGCGATACCATCTCGCCAAAATTATTCACCCCTCCGGAACGTCATGCGAGCATTGGAATGGGACAAAATGGAAGTGAAAATCGATGGTTGGCAATTACACCATCTTCGCTTTGCTGATGATATCGTCCTTATAACACCAAACATTTGCCAAGCGGAACGTGTGCTTGCCGACTTTGATAAAGTCTGTGGAAGGATTGGTCTTCGAAGAAATCTTACAGAAACGATGTTCATGAAGAGCGGATTGGTTTCGTATGCCTCATTCGCGTTCATCGGAGCGAATATTTCCGAATGCTCCAGTTATGTCTATGTAGGCCGGGAAATGAATATGACGAACGACTTAGCTCCATAGCTAAGCAGAATAAAACGAGTGGCTTGAGGAGCTTTGAAGAGCATCGAGGATGTAGCGTAGAGAACAAAGAATACCCGACTCTGTGCCCACCTTTTAGACTCAACGAAACTTCCTGCCCTAACGTATGCATTAGAAACTTGATCGCTACGTGGTCACTCAGCGTCATCGAAAACGCAGTCGAAAGGACAATGCCAGGAGTATCCCGTTCCAGAGGTATGGGATCCGAAGCTCCGATCTGCGTCAACGATCAAAAATCGAAGATGCCGTTCTGTACGTCAAACAGTCGAAGATAAAGCGGGCCGGACACATAATGCGTATGAATGACAACCACAAGAGCCGTTAGTGACTGGATTCCTCGGAATGTTAAACGCACTGCAGGGAGACCAGCGACCCGATGGTCAGAGTTCTTCACGGAGAGCGTAGAAGAAGGATATGATGCTGGATATGTCCCTAGAGCGAGGAGGACCCACTGGGCTACTCTTGCACGCGACAGGAGAAAATTGAAAATTTACTGGCGCGCGCTCGAGTCACTCGACGATCAACGAGACTACAGGTGATAAATTCAACGACAGGGTATTAAGCGATATACAACCACAGCGTTGCTGATCTATATCGATAGAACCTGCTGAGAGACAGGCGAAAGGAAGTACTCGCATGGTGTGGTGGTGAATACGTTAGGCTCCGGAAGGAGTAATAGCGCGTTCGCTCCTTACCGCGAACACCTGCGGTTCGGAATTTTGCAACTATCTCCGCAGCGTTGCGGTTGTATTTCGCTTAATACTTTACCGTAAAAATTGTAGTAGGCTGAAAATAAAAAGTAGAACATTATGATCACCTGGAGTCTTGAGATGTCAAGGCCGGAGCGTGCCCAGTTTGTTTGCATAGAGCAACCATTTTTTTTCCAGACAAGTCCACCACCGATTTACCGACCCCAGAGGGATGAGAGGCTTGGTTCGTCCAGAGCGGAATCCAACTATCGCCATGCTCGTGATGACGGACGTCGCTACCACTGTGCTATCCGCCCCTGTTATATTATGCTGTGTTTTATTTTTAATATCGCACTGATATTATTATCATAAATGTTACTATTGTTACTATTATACTATATAACTACATTAATGTTATTAATGGGAAAAAATTTGCAGTAGTATGTAGTAAAGGTGCCGCCCCTACATGAACCACTCATAGAGAGTTGTTCCCCAGAGGCATCTTTTTCTAGCTGTCAGATTCTGCACGCATCTAGCTCGTGGGTCTATGAGCAAATGTAGGCGGTTATTTAGTTTGTTCTCAACATGCTCTTACATATTTGCTGCTCAGTCTTCGCTAACGGTAATTCAGGATCTGGGTCACAACATTCTTCAAGAATGTTTTTCTAGAAACGTCATGACCATGTGTGAAATCTAGATTTTCTCATACAACGCAATACGTCACGTTTTGGCGTAAAAGCGTTCTACTTCAATCAAACCCTAAGGGATGAGCCTTGCTTTCAACTTCATCAAGCATATTTAGAGGTAACTGAATGCATGTCTTGTCTATGCATTGAGTTATGGTAACATGTCGATGTATCAAACCAGTTTTACTACTCTTCTAAAAGATACTGATACTACGCTTCCTAACCTGGAGGTATGTACTGCTTGGTGAGCTTTGGCAAGCCACTGAATCAAAGATCGCATATATCGCATATATATTGCAGGGAGCGCCTCTAACCACTGAGCTACACCACTGAGAATATATATCTCAGACGAATGCTTCGTTGGAAAAGCGGAATTCAGTTGGTTAGATAAATCAGACTTTATAGTGATGCTTTTTTATAAATACTTAATACTGTGATATTTCAACATAATAATTTTAATATGTATTCTTCCTTTGATGAGCTTACACGAGGTTGATAATGATATTTATTTTCGGCTAACGTTTCGACGTCTTCGTCTTCCACAGAACCGACGATCAAGTTGTTATCACCAGACATTATCATTATATCGACCATCAGCATTGTGTATAAAAGTGCTCATTGTGTGTGAGTGAGGATGCCTCATTCGAGGAGATGGCTCACTGAAGAAGACCTGACTCGACACGAAGGGGAAGCTGCCGCGTCGAGACGAATAACAAGCATGGACCATCGACTCGGATCATCGGCTCTGAGGAAGACGAAGACGTTGAAACGTTAGCCGAAAATAAATATCATTATCAACCTCGTGTAAGCTCATCAAAGAAAGAATACATATTGATTAGTGATACCGAGGTTCAAGGAAAGTCGGTTTCGAAATAATAATTTTAATTTCAAGGTGTAGTTTAGTTTATGCCGGTCAAGCCATGATAGGCATGATAAAGCCATGATAAATGTAAACCAACTGCTTCTGTTGTTGTAAATATTTTTAATATGCTTGTGGAAAACCACTTTTTTAGGGAATCGGGAGAGCTTGAACAGATAGAGCTACGAATGAATTGGGTACAATGCATATGATGCCGAAATGGTGGACGCTTTCAGCTTTAGGCCTACATTTTACCAGATTATAGCAAACCAAATTAACTCAGAGAAAAAGCGTAATAAATCCTTTCTTACAACATGCAAGCTCTCTTATTCTTCCAAGTTTTGAAATTTTTTTGAGCCATGATATATAATTCTTCCAGTTTATTGCTTCAAGGATCGTGTTTTGAACACGAAAGCAAATGAACATGCGAATTTCATTGTGCAGCACAAGATATGTTCTCCAGTGTATTCCTTACGCTCGTATCTACTGATACTGGAACTTTTAAAATTTGAATCTCGCTGCAAACTTTTTTTTCTAAAATCCCGGTTCTAAATATGTTCGCAGCCGAACGGATACTGTGTAGGAATTAAAAGTACGGTTGAAGCAATGGAGCAAAGTCTCTTCTATAAATTTGTCTGGTTCCTAACTTCTTAAATACCCTAACGATCAAGAAATCAACGCTGTTGCCGAAAACCGAGGCTTAGACCCTATGTATAAATACAACCGGAAGTCCTTATTCAACTTGAAGCATAGGATAGATGGCGTGAATTGTTTCATAGTGCATGGTAGTACGGACGAATGCACGGAATCCACAATAGTCACAACATAGGCATAAAGTGCGCCGCCCAGTGCGGCCTGAGGAAATGAAGGGGCGCCGGTCTGAAACAAAGACGAAGCAAAGAGATTAGGCCATATCATTGAGTGCCAGTGCTTAAAAAGACAGAACTGTTGAGAAAGGACGATGGCGAAGAGAAGACACGATGTGCCATGTGAGCGAGGAAAAAGGTGAAAAACACTAGATCATTTGAGAAATATAAGTAAAACAAATAAAGTTTTCAAAAAAGTAAATGTGGAATAATTACGAGTTAATTTCAGAAGCCATACATATTTGGGATTGGAAGAAGTATCAGCTGTAAAGCGAAAAGATGTGTGAACAGTACATTCAAGGAGCGTGAAATGGAAAAAAACTCAAGGGAGTTATACAGAAACGATTACGTCCGCCCTAGAGATGGCGTGCTATTATTCAGGTGAAATGGCCGATAAGGGAATCTGCTAGTAGTAGAAAGAAAATAACAAACAAAGTAGTGTTGCAGTGAATTTATGAATAGTATTTCATTGCACGTTGAACACTAAGGATAGATACCGGGCTTGAAAAGCTCATAAAGAGATCCTAACGAATTATTACTTAGATGTCTATTGACCATTCAAAACGCAGATTTTCTATTGATTTTGAGATAGTATTTTTCCGTTAAAGGGCGGAGAGCACAATGCTAGTGACGCGGATTAACACTAGAATGGCCTTTCACCTTCCGGAGTCGCGAAATTGGTATCGGACTTATCCGGGTAAAAATCGCTCTCGGCGATCTAAATGAGAACGCCCAGCGCAGCTATCTCAGGACTCCAGGGAGAATCGAGGCGACCAGGATTCTGCGACATTCAAGATGAAATGAAAATTCCCAAGCATTAACCACACGTAAAAACTTAGAGGACCTTCGTGGATGATTGATGCGAGGAAACGAATCGAATGTAAGAAGTGCTGAGATTGGCACAGTAAACGTGAAGATGGGTCATATAAAAGAAAAAAAAATGAAATCTTTTCGTTTCATATTACGCATTAGTGAGCAAAAACAAAGTTGAAATTCTTTTACGAACGTTTGAGAGGAGAACTAACATGAGACAAACACTAATTAATGAAGGATTAGTGAAAAAAACAACTGTGATATTACCACAAGGATGACGAGATATGTATGAGCAAAATTCCAAACCTGAGCTTGACCAACGATTACCCTTTTCAGGAGCTCACGTGCTACCAGCTGCACCAAGTGAGGAGGGCGTGCCTTGCTATGCCTTTCTCTCAGCCAGTTTCGATATTGTTACTGTGATGAAAAAATGTGATATTATTACTTTTACTGTACTAGCCAGCAGTCTCGGCAAGTACTGTTTGAAATACTGGTACTCCATAGATTGTCGGCCGTATCAATCTAGCGATACTATTGTTCGGGGATGTCGGCTGGTCATCTATGACACAACTAAGGATATCCAAAGCTTGGCGATTGTCCATAGCTACCTACTCGGCCTATTTCAGAACTCTACGGAAAAGGAAACCTACTGAGACGGAAAAAAAATCATCTCCTAATGAAAAATGTACAGAAGCAGATTCGATTCACATGGACGAACCGTCAAGGTGATCACCTAAAACATTTAACAACCGACTTTCATTTAACGTTGACATGAATCATCAATATCACGTATAAATAAGCTCATAAGTGACTAATTATCTTGATAATTTATTAGCCTACCAATATAAATATATATTAATTTTTAAGATGAAGTAAATTAGAGGCAATAGAGAAAAATGACCAAGAGGCTATTAAGAAGCCTTGATCCCAAATAATGTGAAGTGAAATTAGAAGGCTTCGAACAGATGTAAAATTGATATTATAGATGGATAGAAAGCGAAGACGAGAAATTGAGAGAAAAAAAGTTGATAGAGATTGCTAAATTAAACTTAAGACAAAAACTTCGTATATGTTTTCTTAAAAAGTTCGTATTTGCGAAGAGAAACGTAGTATTTTAAAGGAAGAGGGTAGCAACGTGGTAGTGATACCGTTCATTACGCAGATGGACCAACCTATGAAAATCATAGCTCGCCCACGTCGCGCGCACAACGACCCTCTGGGCTCATAAAATTGGTTCCGGGCTTGTCTGGGACAGGCTCAGTTTCTTCACTAAACGTGGAAATCCTCAAGCAGAAATATCGCAAGATTCCAGGGAGATCCGACTCGACTTGCGCTCAACGACATTCGTGACGAAGACAAAAAATCCTCAAGCAGCAGCTGAAGCCGCACGGAAACAAGTTCGAAGACCTTTGTGGATGGTGGATGCGAGAAAGAAAACAAAATTCGAGAAGTGGTGGAATTCACACAACATGTGGTGTCCATATATCGAATAGAAACAGCAAAACTGATTCTTGCCACTTGATTCAGTAAATTTGCTGCTTGGTCGATGGTCGTCAATAATACTATGGTCTAGTGGGATAAGGAATTCGGCAGCTTTGGCTAGAGTCTTGTATCTATTCAGTGATCTGTCAAGTGTTCACGTAGCGCTTTTTCAATAAATACTCGTTGAGTACCAGCGGATGCGCTGAGTCCTATCGAACATGTCGGATTCTAACTCAACAAGGCGTTTCCTTTTTCTGCTATTAAATAAGAATAGTGTAAAATGGTAAAACGGCATCCTGCATGTTTCCCATGAGTACTTCGCCATTCGTTGCTCATATTTCCTAGGAAATTAGTGGGTGCACAATTCCATCAGTTGAAGCGGTACTAGATGGAACATGGAAAACAACATGCAGGAGGAATTAAATAGAAGAAGGAGAGCAGCTTCGACCGCATTAGGGCCTCTCAAAGAAGCCACCAACTAACTGAAGGACCCGAAAATCTACGCTCATCTTTTCGATTCTACGGTCCTCGCAGCGCTCTGTTATGCTGCAGAGACGTGGGTTAATACTTCAACTACGTCAAGAATGTTTCAAACTAATCACAGAGCGCTTGAGCGATGTCTTCTGATGTATAACCGGCACTTTCAATATGTAGCCGGTATGCGAAACTCTAACCTTCGAAATCTGTTACATCTTCGAGATCCTGGAGAGTATACATCGACAGCGAAACATAGATGGACCAGTCACATAATGAGAAGAACAGACGACAGATGGACGAAAAGAACAGTAGAGTGGTCTCCAAGAGAATATAAACGTCCCTTGGACGACCACTTACATGTTGGGCGGACGTGTTCGTAAACAAAGTTAATCAGCTGTACACGCAGCTGCAGTTGTTTTACAGATTACGGTATGAGACTCGCAAGCGCTACCATGCTCGAACAGGAAACTACCATGGACTACGATTGCGAGAGAAACGAACGAATGGCATATGTGCTGGGGTCCGCACAACTCGTGAAGACGGACCGTCCAAGTATCCAAGCAAGTAAGTGTAAAATGTGAATAAAACGGAATCCTGCAGTCTCCTATGAGTACTTCGCCATTCGTTGCGCATATTTCCTAGGAAATTAGTGGGTGCCCAATCCTATGAGTTAAAGCGGTACTGGATGAAAAGCGTAGCGAAACATTCGATGTTTCTATCATTTTATTGAAGAGGTGTAATTCTTGTAAAATTTTAATGGGGTAATGTTGTCTTCAAGCTCCCTTGCTATACACAAAGTAAAAAAAGTCACTGTAAGCACGAAAAAAGAATCAGAATTTATTGATAGCATCTCAGATATTTTTGTCAAGACAATAGTAGTTCGCGAGTAAACTGAAGTACAATGGATGTTTTAAACTTTTAAGCAACGAACAATTACTTTATCGTCTTTAAAATTCAAATTTCTTTTCTCTTTTCTTTTTTGGAGCATCGAGTTTAATCCAAGTCGAAAAACTCCATCACTTCCTCTTGTGAAGATTTCACTTTTGTCCCCATCGGGACTTCGCTGATCTTAGGGGCTTTAGGAGAGGAGGATTCGGTATACTCTAAAAACCAAGCAAAATGCAGGGTCATCTTAAGAGTTTTTGGTAACACCTCGATAGGTGTCTTCGCTGTTGTTAATCTGAGGCAAGACCCAAAACTCTTCAATAAAGATAGAATCATCTCCACCTCCTGCCAGACAATAGTGCCAAATGTAATTACAATGTTTTAACTTTACATTTTCTGCCCATTCCTCTTCAAAACAAGAAATGATATGAAATACAAATATGAAGAAGCTGACGTAAAACACGTAACGTCAGTTGGGCTTCGAACGCGAGATAACCCTCGCTTGGGATCACGTGCTATCCACCACACCAAAAGCACCACGAATGCATAGCTGACGTACACAGCGATTTGTGACCGGTTACCGATGAATCAAGTCAGTGCTGCTATACACCCAGACAAGTTTGGTCCAAATCTGCCTACTTCGCAGAGATAGAAAGCCTTGTGAACCCTGGACTCGGAATCAAACCAACGTATACCATTTGGTGCTATATTCGGTACGATTCAACTGGCCACGATCTGACACATTCGAGGATTAACTGCTATGGACACCGAAGTCGTATCTAAGGAACGCGAATGAGCTGAAAGGTTAGCTACAATAAAAGACTTCTAGTGCAAGCTAACGAATACAGAGCATTTATATATATATATATATATATATATATATATGTATAAGCAATTGTAGTTACCTGCATGTTGAATATGGTAAAGCATATGAGCCACTGATAAACCTTTAGGCCGAAGAGTAATGACTCTGAGTTTGTGTAGGTGAGTGAACCCCACCAAAGTCAGCATAAGCAATTCAAAATTTGACACGTTAGGATAATGCTGACGACACCTCGACCACCTCCGTTTGGCTCACCGAGCTAATTACAGTCATGTGAGCTATAAATACAAAAAAATTACTGGTGAAAGTTCCTTCTCAGAGGATTAGAAGATTGTTACGCGTGATGTTCGTGAAACCTCAAAGGATTCTCACTTTTGAGGAGCACAGTTCTAGCGATGAATCAACCACCATTATCAACCTTGACTCTTCAGGATCCACAACCTCTTCAACTTTTTGGAAGTTCACGAATGTCAGCAAATTACAGTTGAAATGCTACAGCAAATAATTGCCTATAAATGGAGGAGGATGGATTAAAATCGCGAAAGATCATGGAGGCGATGTCAATGCCATATTGGTGGTAGCTAAAAAAAAGCAACACTTTGACATGGGCAAGGCAAGAATCCTAGAAAAAGCCGGATGAGAACGAAAACCTAGACTTGAAATTTTACTCCACGCCAGTTCCCATAAGTGGAAAGCTTCTGCATTCCAGATCAAATACTGCAGCTTTTGATGACTATGTCAATATTCGAACGTCAAAAGATCTCCGTAATGTAACACAGATTTCAGTCATATTTAGCGCAAGTGGTGTTCTCTGAAACGTGTGATCCTTTAAGTGGACTCCAGCTACCGACAATGACATCAAACACAGAGTGGCGCTTTTATTATTACAATCTTAACTCTTTTATTTACTGTATTTTTCTTCTTAATGGCAGGGTATGTTGTGAAATATAACTCGTATGAAGTGCTGAGATATTTGCAAAACTCCGGACCACAGGTGTATGCAGCGGGGAACGAACACGCGCTGTTGTCCTTACCGGGGGGCAGCGCACTTCACCACTACACAATCCGGGTCCTTCGTCATGCCTGTCCAGCTAGTTCTATCGATTTTTTTGCCATCAGCAATCAGCCGTCAACGGGGTTGATAGAACTAGCTGAGAGACAGGCATGACGAAGGACCCGGATGGTGTAGTGGTGAAGTGCGCTGCTCCCCGGTAAGGACAACAGCGCGTGTTCGTTCGCCGCTGCATACACCTGTGGTCCGGAGTTTTGCAAATATCTCAGCACTTCATACGAGCTTTTATTATTGTTGCAAGTAAGAGAGGGTAACGAATTAGATAGGAGAGAACAATAAACGATAAGTGGGCAAAAATATGAGGCAAGAGATGAAAGGCCGAGATAAGCGAACGAGAGTAGGTGAAGGCGGGCTAAAGGTCGACAGCACTTCGGAGCTGGAATAGTGCCGCTCAGATCAGACAGCTTGTGGAAGGAAAGAATTATGAAGTACATAACGAATGCATTATAAACAAACACTAATTTTCTATATTACCCAAGCGAAAGGAACAGAAAATCTTCAAAAATCTCTAGATTTTTAGGCTTTAAAAAAAGAAGTCCTCCAAAACCTTTACAAAAGCGCTAAATGTGCTTTCAAAAGACTAACTTTGCCAGAAATCCAATCGCTTCAAAGCGCTGAGGAAAAATTGCCACGATGAGTTTAACTAAGGGCGCCTTTCCCATCCCAATTAAATTAATGTTTGAACTACCCTTTCCCAACGGTTTACCGCCTCATTGCGGCTGGGAGGTGTTCCTGGGTGTAGGCTGCGATGAACAGCGGGAGGCTTCATCCTCCGACAGGGTCTCCCAAGCTGAGAAAGAGCATAACGTTTCCACAAGGAAGCCCAGGTAAGAGTAAACCAATACCAGGATACACTACCGTTCTGGTATCAAACTAGTCGAATGGTGATAAATCTCCCTCTGATCCACAAGGGTGACGACTGCCTGTATTGGTGAGGACCTGGAACAGACTTTGAGCAGGATGATCCCGGGACTCCAGGAAAACACAGTGGCCAAACTAGCAAAACTCCGAAAAATGGAGAATATGCTGGGGTCCGCACAAAGAGTGTTGACGCGCCATCCGAGTATGCAAGTATCCAAGTCTTAACTATACAGTGGCATAAGCTTAGCCAAAAGGTACATATAGATTAACTGGATTCAGAAACTTTTAGGTGTTTGTCTAAACCTAAAACTTCACCCTGGGCTCGTGTTGGGTGGAACTTTTTAATTACTATTGTAATATTTTTTTTCCTGAAACGTTACACATATTACATGGCACCAATAATAACAACGGCAATGATAATTGATGATGGAAACAATTAATAATAATGACGATAATAATTCGTGAAGAAGACAAAGTAGCAGCAGTAGTAGTAGTAATAGCAAAGGGGGGGGGAGGGGGGGCGTGTAGCGCACTGATTAGAGGTGTCTTATTAGTACATATGCAATTTTCCTGGCTGTGCGGGCTCCAGCATAACCTCCATTTTTCGGAGATTTGCAGGTTAAGCCATTATGGTTCCCTGTAGTTCCGAGGTCAGCCTGGCCATAGTCTGCCCCAGGCCTTCACCACCACAGGCAGTCGCGCCTTTGTGGATTAGAAGGAGGTTTGCCACCATGTGACTTTGATACCAGGACGGTGGTGGATCCTGGTGTTGGTTCACTCTTAGCTACGCTTCCTGATGGAAATGCCGTACTCCTTCTCAGCAGGGGAGATCCTGCCAGGAGGTGAATTCCCTGCTGTACATCGCAATCCGACATCCAGGAGCTCCTCCTAGCCACGATGAGGCGGTAAATCGTTAGGAGGATTCATTCTAATCGGAATAAATGGGTTTGTTTGTTTACATCGAGTCGGTGAAGATCAATGCAAGTGTGGTATTGCTTGCACGTTTTTACTTATACAGATTGATATGTGAGCGTTGCCTTACAATAGATGGAGGTTGTAGTGATAAAGCCATCTATCCATCTATATACATAAACTGTCTCCATATGTTGTGCAGATAGCAGCGTTTCTTTCGTTCGGTTCGTTCTCGTCCATACATCGTCTACGAAGATCGTCCAATTTACGCATGTATTCGACGACTGCAGTAATGATGTTGTAAAAATATAGTAATCGCTGCAAAGAAATGAATAGAAGACGACCTCAAATAAGATGGTGGTCTTAATGCAGCTTTCACGGAGCTTTTCAGCTATTTACATGACGTTCATCATTACACGTCGACGAAGAACGGCATTCTATCGGCGTTACCCACTGCTTCGTTGTGGTTATCAAAGTTGGCTAGCAGTTACGCAAATACTTGGCTACAACGGCACACTGAGGCGAAGGACTATTTGGAAGGTGAGACGAGTCTACTTATCTTTCTGAACAGAGTCGAATAAAGTATTTTTGATACTTACTTGATACTTGAACGGCCCCTCCTCACTGGTTGTGCGGACCCCAGCATAATCTCCATTTTTCGGAGATTTGCGGGTTAAGCCATTATGGTTTCCTGTAGTTCCGAGGTCAGCCTGGCCATAGTCTGCCCGAGGTGTTCACCACCACGGGCAGTCGCAGCCCTTGTGGATCAGAGGAAGATTTACCACCATGCAACTTTGATACCAGGACGGTGATAGATCCTGATAATGGTTTATTCTTAGCTAGATTTCCTAATGGAAATGCCAGACTCCTTCTCAGCTTGGGAGACCCTGCCAGAGGATGAATCCCCCGCTGTACATCGCAGTTCGAGACCCAGGAACACCTCCCACCAACGATGAGGCGGTAGACCGTTGGAAAACTGTAATAAGCAGGGAATAAAGAAGTAAACAAAGTTTACTAAGATATTAATAGATTACTGAAAATTGTATTCGTTGCATAGAAACATTGAGCCTAATCCATTTAACTAAAATTAGTAAAATCCGCTGGAATATATTCAACCAACGAATTCAATATAACCTGCCGCTCATTCAGCAATAATCTAATTGGATGCTATCATATTTAGCACGAGATGAACAAGAGACGAAAGCGTCGAGATTTACAACGAATGAGAAGCACTTTAGTTTTCTATTACACTACGTAATATGAATTTTGATTTCAACACAGTGGTCGTAAGAGAACGAGTATACAGAGGTTTTCAAACACTTTAAAATCGCAGACGTCAGTTGTGAATAACGTTGGAGGTGAAAAACGTTTAAAAAACAACGAGGTTAGTTTTTCAGTGACAAGATCAGATATTAATGACATCCAGTGTATTGTGAAGGGAATGAATAACAGTAAAAAAGGTGGTTCACACTTTTATTCCTAATGGTGGAGAGGCAAGCTTGTGCCAGAAAAATAAGATGGCCTTTTCTATAAAGAGAGGAAAGAACAAAGCATTCGGTGTTGTTCAGCTCTTGAGCGATGCACCATGCACTACACCACTTAGGAAGTCACAGAAGTGATTGAGTCTCGCGGTGCTCTGCCGATGTATCAAGTGTGCGTTTCTATCCTCCTAGACAAATCTGGTACCAATTATTAGTCGAACATGTAGGGAAGGAAGGCTAGGTGAGCTCGACACAGAGGAACGAAGCAACGACTTGTGTTTAGCAGGGCATCTCTAACTCAGTGCGGTAAAGACACTCAAAATATAACTACAATGATGCTGAGATACTTGCAAAACTCCAGATTGCAGGTGTCTGCGATGGGGAACGAACGCGTTATTGCCATTGTCCTTTCCGAGAAGTAACGCGTTCACCACCACACCATGCGGGTCTTTCGTTTCGCCTGTCTCTCAGCTAGTTCTATAGATTTCTGCCATCAGTAATACACCCAAGATAGTCATATAATCCTCTGAAACTGAAGTATTTCTTTGCACTAGTTTTGGCGCGTACCGTAACCTTGAAAAATATCATACAGAATCTTGGAAAGAATCGTGGGCTCCACGATGTACCATGAAATGGAATTTTTCAAAGAGTCACTTAATGAAGTCGATTTAAAATTGGCATCGGAACGTATCAGCTTTTCAATCACCTACGATCTCGCCAACATCAATAGATTCTAGATACCACCAGTTATCCATATTGCTTGCTGTGGTCTAAGTGAGACTCATTTGCTGGAAGCAGCTGCAAATCACTTTCCGACTGAAGCTAGCTGCTTTTTGGAAGACGTTTTTGCTGAATCAGCATGCGAGAAACGGTCTGCATACATAAAATCACTCTTTACACAGGTAAGCACAAATATCACCACGTGAAAACACATGTGAGAGGAGGGAGTTCGATAAATGTGAGAAACGAATTCCTCTGATTTTACGAATGTACATATTTTTTCGCCACGTCTACAGCAGTGCTTAGAGGTACACTGTAAAACACTTGCGGTTGTGTGTTTGATCCCGCACCTTAGGATCGCCAAGCCTTCCCTAGTCCTTTGGGTTCTCCTAGTTGCTATTAGACTTAGCTGGTAAGATAGCAACGCTGAATCAATCCATCGAGAGGCTACCGTAAATCATCGCATAGACCAGATATGCATTCAGCCATCTCTAACGATGTTTTGTGAAGTAGAATCAGTGACGCAGCTATCGGGGTTGATCAAAACTAAACGCTATATCTTTTTCCAAATTCTCGAAGTAGGCATGCTATTTGGTGGTTGCCATTTTGTCTTCATTTACCACTGCCAAAAACCTACAATTTTGTAAAATGGTTGATCACTGACACGAGGGAGAACGTGGACAAAAAAGTTGAACGATGAAATTCCTCGCATTATCGTAAAATCCTGTCGAACACTCAATCCTATGGACTTAAGAAATATTTCAACAATTTTAAAGACCTTGCATGTGGAAACCATTTAAGAGAATAAACACACGTTCTTGCTTAAATGACCTTAATGTTATGAAAACTTTTTTCCTGAGTTAGCTCTGTTAACAAGATCCCCCCAAGAAATACCATCTCTTCCTGAAAAAGGCCGAAAAGCGCAGACAGGATTTCAGCCACTGTGAAATAAACAACAAGCTCGGAATCGCCCATTATAAACACCGAGATTAATGGAGAGGCCGATACGAAATTCTAGGAAAACTATAAAAGGAAAACTTCATTGCTGCATAGTACCCAATTTCAGGCGATGCCGCTGTTCTAAGAGAAACCTGGTCACAGCATGGCGAACACATCTTAGGTCCAAAGAGCCTAGCTTAGAAAATTCCACGAAAATATCGTCGCGCGATTCTTCGTGTTTACCACATTCGAAGACCAACCGAGTATGTGTAAGTTGTCCTGACAAAAAAGGCAAAGAAATACGTAGAATGTTTGAAATTGAAGCCTTCACTTTTCGTGCTATCTCTCTGTTATAAGACTTCCTAAGCCATACCTATAGTATTTAATGAATATTGCAGAAAGTACAAAGTCCAAAAAAGAAATAAAACGCATAAGGAAAGAGGCAAGAGAAAGTCGTATATATACTCAAGCGAATGTGAAATAGGACAAGTGTGAATGACAGGCTTGTTTTCCATCTAAGGAGTTGCCATCAGTAAATGAAAGTCTAGATGAAGTGATGTGTTTGAGTTCTTAAATGAGAAACAACTGGACATTTCAAGGAAAAAGAACAGCGCGAGTAATCCGGAAAGACTCTCCTTCTATAAAACAATTATCCATCTAATGGCAAATAGTTCTAATGACTGAGGTGTACTTCCCCTTCTGACAAATTTCAAACCCTAAGCCTGAGATAGTATACATTATGGTGTCAGTGATAAATACTAGCACCAAATAGTCGAAACTTCAAAAGTCACTTAAAAACATAATATAGCTCACTCTATATTGCTATATAAACCAAAAGTGACGATTGTGGAAGAGAAGAAGAACGGAAGGTTTACATTGATCTGCTGGTACTGCTTTACTCCTTTCTTCCACGATTAGTAGTAATTCTCGAAAGTTTCTTCTGTAAAGCCATAGGTTCATCACCACTGCCTATGACCTCATGATCATTATGAAAATTGTAGTTAGAGCATGGAATACTTTTTTTTAAAAGAAATAACCCATCTAGTTAGATAGTTCAGGAGTGGCATTTCGTAGAAAATCTACTGTAATTTAGTTACAAACACACCTGATTACCTCTTGCAGAAAAGGAAGGAAAGAATGTAGGAATGAAAACTATTTTTCGATGAAGGAATGCATGCATTTGCTAGCGAAAATATCTTCGACTGTGGACCATCGACTGGAACCATCAGTTCTAGGCAAGACGAAGACGTCGTCGAAACGTCAGCGGCATAAATATTGGTAACAACCTCGTGTTAGCTTATCAAAGAAACGAGGTACATCGATCATTTAAACCGAGGTTAAATGAAAGTCCATTTACGATGAAAATAACTTTTGTGCGGACGTAATAAAGTTTAACAACACTACCGGCATCGTCGTTTTATCGTTTATCATTTTATCATTTTATCGATGCTTCATCAGTTTATGCACTTCCATGAGCAGACGTAGGAAAACGGAAGCAAAATGTAAAAATCGATTCCCTATTTTGTGTGAAATTTTCTAGCAATTTGAGAAATGCGCTCAGATGAGTGGACTATAGACGACTTAAGTGGTGCGCTTCACTAACCAACAAAGGCCGCCGCGAACTGCCTTAAGCCAGAGTTTTTTGTCAGATGCTATCAGAATGGTGAGCGAAAGCGTATTGCTCTTCTCCTAGCTGAATTTGCAAATTTTTCATGGATTTCCATCCATGTGCAAGATTTGGAATGAAGCGTGGATTTTAATTCTCTAAATCTGAATACCTCCAGAATTTGAATGAAACCATAGGTGATCTTTCAGAGGAACACCAATTTTCAAAGGCACTTATGCAGCATCTCAAAAAAAAACCTTAAGTTATTTATTCAGCGTTCATCCATGACAAGATGATTGATTGCCCCCGAAATTCACAACAATTTTTCCAGACCGCTCAGCCAGTACGATAGAAAACGTCGTATGGACACCAATATTCGGTAGTGAACAGTTGATTGCGTTTTCGAGAGTAGAGCAGCTTCCAGTGCCTCGAGGTGACGGCACGAGTTCCGATCCGATCCGATCCGATAGGCGAGAACACCTGTGTGACGCAATGCGGCAGCGCACGGAAAGCCGGCCATGCGCGTCAGCGGATTGCGGCAGTGTCGGGATCCGTCCGGTGATGAGGTGTGACAGACAAAAAGCCTCGTAATTGAAAAATTGCCTTTTGGCAGCACGCCTTCTTGCCGAATCACCGCTGTGAAGCACGAAACGATGTGGACAAGTGGCGTATTCTCAACAAAGCCCAGCAACTTCAGCTATTGAAGCGCAATTCAGTCAATTGCAAAATTTATTCACAGAATGTCTAAATAGGGCAGATGAGTAACAGCTGAGCTTTATTTCTTTTTACAATTATCCCTCAAATAATGAATAACATGATTATTTCTGACACCAGTGCTAGAAGTTTCTGTGCTACCTTCCAAATAGAGGAAAGCATTTGTGATCAACAAACCTTTTNTTTAACCTTCTTTTCCACCGAATAATAAAAAGTATTCTAACATAAAGTACGTCCAGGCTCTGAGGAAGGCGAAGTCGCCGAAACGTCAGCCATCGATCAATAACATCAAAAACAACGACAACGACAACGAAGATCTGTACCAACCTCGCGTCAGCTTAAGAAGATCAGTTTATAAGATCTCATAAATAAATATATCAACTATTTATGCCGAGGTTCATAGAAAGTCGGTCTTTCGAGTTATTAATGAATAACATGATTATTTCTGACACCAGTGCTAGAAGTTTCTGTGCTACCTTCCAAATAGAGGAAAGCATTTGTGATCAACAAACCTTTTCAATGTAGAAATTAACACAGAGATACAGCAAGCAAGTGAAGCATTTAAAAGTCGTACATTGTTTTCCTCTTTCTTCTGTGTTATATTATAGACGAACCGCTGCTGCTTCCATAAAAATTGCAGAGGTGCTCCCGTCCAAGCAGATGAGACGTTGACGATTCTGAGAAACAGCGATAGGCTAAGCCTTTCAGAAGACCGAAATACAAATAAACAACTTCTCGATAGGCGCGAGCCCACACGCACGAATACTCAGTGGTAGAGATTAACGAATTGGAAAAGTAGTAATAGTTATAACAACAGTGATAATAAAAACAGGAAATATTTGCCATCGAAAACTGAATTTAACTCGATGCACTGAACCAAAAGAATTTAAAATCCAATAAGCCTTTAATTGACAGCTGCCACTCTGAGCTTCAGCGTCTGCTCGGCGCCTTAGAGCTACGATTCAAAGCACTGAATGTTTACTCCGGAATTTTCACGAGTAAATCTTAAACATAGATGCTGTAAAGAGCACTTTGGTTTCTTGAGCAATGTTTATTGTGGTCAACAAGCTGCTTTGTTTTGTACTTTCCTCAAAGAGTGCAATATAACATATACACTTTGAAACTTCCATGGTACGGTTAAACCACTCCTTTACTAAAGAAATTGTCCTTTTGTACTTGCCCTCTTTCAAACGAAACGGTGTTGTTTGCTAGATAGTACCAATTCAGGTCCAATTACCGCTAATCAAATTCGCCCATATGACAGAATGAAAATTGGATTCTGCCTATAAGCTTCAAATAGGCTTAAGAATCCTAACACTCTTTTCTCTCTCAAATATCAGGTTCATCAAGATTGGTGTGGTTCATTGTATTAAAATCGTGTCCAATAACGCATTAAAACATGTTCATTTTCCCCTCTCAAAATCTCGCTTGTGTGTGTTCAGTGACGACTGGAAGCGAATGTGATTAACATCGACTCAAAGAGGAAATAAAACTGACAGCAGTGCGTTGGCAGAGCAGTAGATTTGACTTGGCTGAACCACGAAACCCGTAAAGCGGGTGGGAAAAACACATGCAGGGTGTGGTTGGCGCCGATGCTGCCGGCAGTGTTGTTTGATACGGGAGGTACGTGCTGTCAGCAGCAGTTGTTGGACGACAGACTGATAGATAACATCTCGCCATTGATTGCAGTGAAAACATCTCTCCGTAAAAGTGGCAAATATGACTTCAGCAGTACTCGAGGCATAATGACATTTGTGGTACCACCACATTGCTTAGCGTAGTCCTGTCAAGCAGCAGAAAACGCTTGAAAAGCTGATCTTCAATAGTGATTAGCGCAAAATGTGCCCCATGGGGGGGGGGGGGGGGGGGGGGGTCGGTTGATTTCCGAGCCGTCGAAACAGCAGTGTAACTCTGAGGAATGACAACAGTGGGAACTTGTTTGTTATTGGCAAGGAGCGTGAGAAGGGTCAACGAGCTAAACATTAAGAGCTAATAGTGACCGGACTTTTTTTTGAACTGAGTCATCCAAAAACAAAAAAGTCACCTGATGAAAATACTAGGCCGCATGAAATGACCATAATACTATGTGAAGAGTGGAAGGCGCGGACGACTCAGTAAGAATCCGAAGGAAACTTTGCCCTCGGGACTAATTGATCTGGATCTGCGTAGGACATGTAGCGCGTGCGAGTGATGTGTGTTAGGCTGGGACAATGAGCGTGCGAGCTGCCAAAACGATGATAATTTTGCGATAACGCAAAAACATCGAGTTCTCTGGCGCGCGTTCGTGGTCCAGCTAGTAAAACAACTTCATAAGGTAAACTGCAGCAGTTAGTCCCGACTGTCTAATACAATCAACTAAAAGATAGATTTCATATTATAAGACTTCAAAGTTTAGGTTTTCAAGTTAAAAGCAAGATTATATTAGGGAAACCACTAAAAACTGTTAAGAGAGGTGAGAGATGCGAATAAAGATCTCATGGCGCATATCCGGGCGAAAGTTCGTTCAATCGTCATCATGTTAACCCATTAATCAGAGCTGTTACGACCGTAAAATCATAGTAAAAGCTTAGCAGCAAAACAAATTACGTAATTAGGCAAAAGAAAAAACAAATATCCAGTGTTTTTATAAGTAAATGCACGTCCAAGGGCAAAATATGGATGCGATAGGGATGATAGTGAACTGTTTTCAACGTCAAAATTACTTCATTAATCAGAATATCGGCATGACGGCGATCTATAACAGATACGCTTACAATTAGAACATATGGTAGTGGCATGATATCATACTGAGGCTATGGGAAAATGATAGCTTGGGTCCCCGCCACTTCCAGAATAGCTCCACACTCTAGACGACTGCACGACTGCTGCTCGACTAGTTTCAATAAAATTTATTCGATAAAAATGCAGGAACTTATGGTAAAATGCTAGCATACTGCGATGGCAATACCTTTCAAAGTCTTCGACCCTTTAAACACACATTACGCTTCCGTCATTAGTGCTTTGAAGTAGGCCCGATTAATCCTCCTACGCGACTGGATTGGATCATGTCATTCATTCAACATGTCATGTCATTCATTCAAACAGTATATTCTCTTCAGAACTTCAAAATAAACTGGGACTTTACGTGGCGTCATCGTATTACTGAGGAACTCATTGTCTACAGATTGTTTCGATGGCTAGCATAACAATAATATTGATAATGAATATTAACAATGAAAGCATAAAAAATGCTTTAATGAAAAATCTTTTCGGGCCAATATGTAGCATAGTCCATGAAAAGTACTATATGTAAGTCGGCAGTAGATCGTGAGAGTGTACTGTAACAATATAACAGGTTTTTTGAAAATGAGAAAACAAGGTGAACAGTGAAGCCGAATGAGTTTACCCTCAAAGAAAACATCAGCAAAATGTAGAATAATTCACTCACATTATATTCTTCTAAATCAAGGGGATGAAAAATCAGAGCAAAACTTCCAGAAGGATTCATATCGATTATCTGGAAAAGGTCATGGTGAAAAGTTCAGACTGAAAAAGATACCTAACCGACATTAACTTGAAAACAGCAAATTTGACTGTAGACCTTTGAACGGGCCAGAGGCATACAGTGGTCCAAAACAAGCTCCAGAACAGATAGTATGAGATCATCGATGTACTCCGAACTCTCCAAAATACGTATCTCATCAGTGACAAGGCGATGAAAAGTCGACTTATACCGTCGACAAAAAAATTAAGAAGTATTGAATTCACAAAACAAATCATCATGGTTTTCAAAACGTGCGAAAACACATCTGCTCTTTTGAATGATTGTACGTCTATGCTGGTCGACATGTTGGCTATGGAAGAATTGCTCAGGAAACACCAGAATAGAGATTAGATGTGAACTAGAAAAGGTCACAAGTGACGAAGTAAAATAACGTCATAAAAATGTCAATCGATAGATTGCTTGAAAGAAGGTTGGAAAAGAGTAAATTCTAATCTTAGTTTCTAATCCACGTAAGCTCAATTATATTTTACGATTTGATCTGTTCAAAAGTTGGTTAAAGCAGTTATTAGAACTCATAACAACAATGAACCACTGTGACTTCGAGAAACTGTATACGGATCGAACCTGTGATCTCGAGGGCAGCAAGCTGACTTATATGTCACTTCATTTCATGAGTGTGGCAGCACTGATTACCCAAATAGATTAAATATTAACTGAATATATATCTAAGAGTCGACAAACGGTTTAACACCAATTGGGCAACTCTTTAGTTTGGAATCAGAAAGACAATGCAGTAGCGCTGCTCACGGAGGCCGAGAACTGCGCAGGCTGAGAGCGCGAGGCGGAGCCTAAGTCTGGGGAGAAAGCTGTCGCCCTCCAAATTCCATAGCTGCTTTCATCACAAAGAAAAAGGAACGCGTCGTTTTCTTGTTCAGCAGTCGCGAAGTTGTTAAACAGCATACATTTACTTCCATGGAAAAACACAATACAATACAACACTAGCTGACGTTTCGGCAGTGTCGCCTTCTTCAGAGCTTGGACGGTATACTGATGATAATGATGAACTAAGCGTAGCTATTAAACGATGCTTTAAAAGGGCAGCTCTAGAGGAATCGGTAGCGATAGTTGGAATACCGCCGGCTACTCTACGTCGTCAGTTAGTTCGTAACCGCCTTTATGACCGTCTGTGTGAAACAACAAATTTCGTAATTTGCCCTTACGGCAGGGAAGGTGATTGCATGAGTTCAGGTACGATATACCTGATCTCGTGTAACAATTGCGGAGATGAATATATTGGCGAAACGGGCAGACCATTGTGTATCCGTAAAAGAGAACACCTAGATGGCAAATGAAAACGAAGGCAAAATACCCCACTGGGCACGCATAGGATACAAAAGCATAGCGGAGACGATTTTGAAGTAAAAGTCAATACCCTTGCACAGGAATCCAAAACACCAGGGCGAAAACTCCTTGAGGCTTTTTGGATAAGTGCCAAAAACCCTACAATGAATAGCAGGGATGAATGCCCGGAGGTCATACTCGACCTGACCCCGTATGCTCGCATCAATCTCTGATGTGGGGTGATGCAGTCACCAACCATATGCGACTATGATCAGCTGTTCTAAACTTCCTCATTGGAAGTCACGAAAAAAAGCGGTGGGTTTTTTCGAGAAGTTGTTGATCGTGTAATTACCAAAGAGTTTTTCGTCTTTTTGTGTTATTGAAGCGTTTGGCCTAGTAGATTGTATATCAGTATACCCTTCCAGGCTCTGAAGAAGGCGATACTGCCGAAACGTCAGCTAGCGTTGTATTGTATTGTGTTTTTTATGGAAGTAAATGTATGCTGTTTAAAAACCTCGCGATTGCTGAACAAGAAAACGACGCATTCATATTCCAATACCGAGGCTAATAGAAAGTCGACCCTGGAAAAAAAGAACTACAATGCTGCTACGTCCTCTGCAGACTAGAACATATTAGAGCAAGTAGGTATAAGATCAGTAAAGTATACCACTTTTGACGAAATGTCTTGGTAAAGAAATGCTTAAGTAATAATGTGAAAAAATTAAGGTGCTCTTGTGAAGGAAAACGGCGTAAAAAATTGTCTGATGTTGCACTACAGGAAAACCTCTTATAGGGTAGGAATAGGGTAAAAATCACATAGTTGCACTAATATTAAACAGAATTCATAGAAAAACGTTGAAAAAATTATTTCCGGAACAAAGGACGAAAAAGTGTACGAGGGAAATTCAGAGTGCTCGATTGGAACCATACTATCGCCGCTACAACGGGCAGGGTTTCTGTGTTATTCGAGAATAGCGACTTGGACAGGAAATGCTATACACGCAACGCTCAGTGGATGCCAGTGATTCTCGAGAGGAAAAAGAACAATTGTCTGGTTCCGAGGGATCGTGGTCTCGAAAACCCGTTCGGGCTCATTGAGTTACAGCAACAGCAACTAGATATCGGAAGAACTGTACTTGATAACAAGCTAGTGATATGTGGAAAATAACTTTGGCTTTATTAGTTATCATCGTTATTCTCAAAACAAGTGGTGCATGGCAAAGTAGTTCTACTCGTGCCGGACCAAAAGCACTGATTTCGCGGCGCGTAGAAATTTTTCGCCGTATTTTTCGTATCCAATCGATAGCTTGCCGAGCACAAATCTGTGGACCAGTGGTTGAACTAAAAAAGAGTGTTTCCTGCACTATTATCTTTTCACATAACCCGGCATCACATGTTGTGCGGATCCAACACTCGTCGACGTGTTCGACTCGTATCCTTACATCCATCATTCACTGAGGTCTTGGAGTTTTTGCGTGTGGGTTCGGCTGCTGCTTGATAATCTTCATCTTTTTTTACGAATGCTGTCAAATGCTGGTTTGCTCGATCCTTACTGGAGTTAAGGGATAGCCTTTGGAAGACGTTTCAACATGTGTGTAACGGACTGCACTGATTTCGGACAAGCCTGTTACAAATTTGTCCACGGTTTGCAGCTAGTGGGCGGCATCACTTCCATTCTGTACCAATATTGTTTTCCAGCATGTTTGGCAGTTCGCGACACCTCTTCAGGATATAAGAAAAATTAAAGAACTTGAGGAGGTTCGTATAGAAGCAACTCCAGTGTTAGAAACACACGTTAACCAATGCTAAAGAGGTACGCGCTCGAGTAGTGCAAGTCTTTAATGCGACATGGTTTGGCTCATCTTGAATACAGTCTTCTATTCTTATTTTCATATCCCTTCTATAACGTCCTAAACGTTGGTTTGGAAGACGTTTATTTTGTAACCCACAGCTGTTAAATATCGAATAAATATTGATAAAAACTTGCCAAATTACTCTCTCATGTATGCAACCTACACCCATGATCTTAGGAATACACACTTTTTTACCTAAACAACATCCTCTTCATCGAACCACTTTATACAATCGTGAAGGCTTTTTTCATGTATTCCAATTCCGGAACTTTTGAAACCCTGGAGTTATCCAAACACTACAGTCTGTAACTCTCAAAAACTTTCCCATTAACCTCAGCACTAATCAGTAATTCACTTATTTATTTACATGATGTCATAAACTGATCTTCTTTAGCTGATGCGAGGTTTGTATAGGTCTTCGTTGTTGTTGACGCTGGCGGTCGATGGCTGACGTTTCGGCGATTTCGCCTCCCTCAGAGCCTGTACGTATTTTATAATAGAATAGTTTAGACGGATTTTAGCTTTCCCATCTAGATGTTCTTTTATGCGGACACAAAGTGGTCTACCCGTTTCCCCGATATATCCCTCGCCGCATGCATTACATGAGATCAAGTATATTATACCTAAACTCATGCAATCCCCGTCTCTCCCGTTGGGACAGATCATACAGTTTTCTGAGCTGCACAAACGATCATAGAGACGGTTTCGAACTAATTAACTGCGTAGGGTATTGGGTGGGATGTCAATAATCTTTACATAATTTCCAAGACCACTTTTTCTTAATCACTTTTTGATGGCGTGACTTACTTCATTTGATATGAAGGGCAGCTTAAAGAGGATCTTACTTTCGTCTGAAATATTATTTTGGGTATATATATTAATATAAATATATATATTATTAAAATAAATATATTATATTATATATATTAAATATATTAACATATATATATTATATATTAATATTAACATATAATATATATTATATATATTATATATTAACATATATATTAACATATTATGTTTTCCTCTAACCCGAGTGGCTTCTACTTCGTAGCCATTGGAAATGGCAATTTTTCGTGCCAGGTTTTGCGATTCCTTCCTTTCCTCTTCTCCTGTACACACATTTTTAGCCGTACGGTACATGTTTTTGATAGGTGCTTTTTTCATGTGTGAAGGATGAGAGGAGAGGCAGTGGACTAGAATGTTTTTACTACTTGGCTTGCGATAGCATTTTGTTACATAGCCACTTACTGAGAGCTTTATTTGGATGTTTAAGAATGGAAGCCAGTTTTCGGCTGGTTTTTCTCGTGTAAATTTTATATACTCTGACTGTCGGTTTAATAATTCAAAGCACTCATCCATCTGCTCTTGTGTGGAACAGACGATGAAGCAGTCGTCTATGTATCGACAGTAGAGCAAGGGTAGGTGATCGAGAACTGGAGCTTCCACCTTAGACATGTAAGCGACGGCACGGCTTGGTGCTAAACGCAGTCCCATGGCCAATCCTCTAATTTGTGCATAATATTTTTTAGACCACCTGAAGATTGAACAACTAAGACACTGTTTTAAGAGGGTCATTAGTTGCGCAAACGACAAGCCGTACATTTTTACCTTCTTTTCCTGCTCTACGAGCAACTCGAGAACGGCTTGCATTGCGGAGTAATTCAACAGTTAGTGTATGCTGTTTAAAAACCTCGCGATTGCTGAACAAGAAATCAACAGTTAGTATAAAGTGAAGTAACATCGAATGACTCCATTACATGCATGTTGTTTGGTTGCGCCCACCGTAGGTGGTCCAGGAATATTTTGGTGTTAGGTAGATAGGTTGGAATGAATTTTAGCAACTGGGTCAGGATAAGGTTTAGGAACCATGTTATTCTATCCATTGGCCCGCCTATACAACTGATGATAGGTCTAACTTTATATGATGATGGGCTCGTTGAAGTAATATCATCAGTTGAAGTAAGCTTATGTGTTTTAATAAGCAAGTAAAGGACAGGGCAAATCGGGTGTTCGTTCTTAAGTCGAGAAATAACTGAAGGCTCTAAACCCGCGGCCTTTGCCGTGCTTGAGTAGGTAATGTGCCTCTCTTATTCTATGCCTTTCGCTACGGTGTATGATCGTAAATCAGCAGTGTTCTATTTGTGCAGACAGCCATGAAATTTAATGACGGAGGAATTTTAGTAGAGTACCCATCGCCCCGAAATTAAAAGCGTACCACTCGCCCACTCGCGAAATTAGGCCTCGGGCGCCAAGTGATTGAAGAAGCACTGCTATCATAAGTTTCAATGAGGTTCAAAAAAGTATTAGAAAACAGCGGCAGCATGGACAATAGGAAAAAAATTCGGAAAAAAATTGTTTCCCTACTCACTTGTGGGATACACTCAGTCTTTTTTAGAAGGCATGTCACTTATTCCACTTCCGTTTGCCTTTTTTGGAAGCACACGTATGAAAAACTTGGTCAAATGCGAATACGAGAACAGCTGATACACTATCACCACAGTAAATTAAAAATAATTCCTGGATCCGCACGTCCTAAAAGCGCGTTAATGATGGAGTCCTTCGACGTTGCCGTCCTTTCTACAAAGGTGCGGAATGAGTCCGTTTTGCAAGCCCTACTCGAACCCTTTATGAAAAGCGAAGAAGCAATAAACATGTATGGCCTCTGGATTTAAAAATCATATCCCTCTTAAAAGAGTGTCTAAAGGACCGGGAAGTATTTTGCACAAAAGTTTGGCAATGGACAGCGAATGGCACCAAGTCTTGCCATTGTCTTCATTTCTAAGGTGGGGCTCCAGTAAACGGTCGCTGGCCATTAGTCCATTGTAGATATGTAGATGATTGTTTTATCATCTATACCACACAAGAGGAAGTGGGTAAAGGTTTTGACTGCTAAATCATAATCAGGGTACGCGAAATTCAGCAGGTACATACCGATGTGAAACTGGCTTCCACTTTTGAACGCTTAAATCAACCTATTCGAAAGCGCCTACATCACCAAATGGCCACGAAAGCCAAGAGAAGGAACATTCTAGTCACATTACTTCTCCACTCACCCGTCACGCACAGAAAGGGTGTCTGCCATATTACATGTTTCGAACACCCACCAGTTTGTAAACAGGTAGAAGGCAGAAGGAAAAATCGATAAAACCGACGTCGCAAATCGCCATCTCCAATACCTAGCAAACTGTAAATCCTTGGCATATCTGTAGAGGAAGTAACACACCCTCAAACGACAAATTTATCGTAACAAGGTTCCGCTTAACCAACTCTTTATTTCCAACGAAGTAAGCAAAGCTATAAAACCATAATTAAAAAAGACTGGTCAGGAGAACCCGATATCTATTACTGAGCTACCACCGAACACCCTACGTCATCAGCTAGGTCATAATTGCATGTTTGACCACCTGCGTAAGAAACAAAACAACGTGATTTGCTCTTGTGGTAGAGGCAGTGCACTTTTAAAGCTCACGGGTCGAATATATTGGCGAAAAGGGTAGACTGTGCTTCCCTATAAAAGAACACCTAGTTGGTAAGCTTAAAGATGAAACAATATTATGTATATGTATATTATATATAAATATTCCAAAATCCAACTTACCTTTAACCTTAGTGTGACTAACCTACACGTACCCATTGATAGGCTAGCACGAGGTTGTAAAAACCTTATTCACCTAACTTTTCGACGTCTTCATCTTCTTTATTGGCAATGATCCCAGTCGACGGAAACGTTATTCGAACAAATTTTGTTACCGGCCTCGTATTAGCTTATCAATGAAAGGATACATATTTGCTAGTCAAAACGAGATTGAACAAAAGTTGGTTTTTGACAGACAAACATCATCAACAACAACCGTATTGCACAAAAAGGCACTGCCGAGTGAGGTTCTTCAATACAGCGATGCTCTGCTGACGAAGGATTCATCTCGGTACGACGACTATGAGACTAAATGAGAGTACGAACGGTTGTGGGTTATCGATTCGGGAGCAGTAGGAAAACGTCAAATCATTGGCCGAATAAATATTTTGCCAACCTCGATTTAGCTTATCAGTGAGAGAATACATATTAAACCAAACACTTTACTAGACGCGCGTAGGATACGGCGATACAACGGAGAAAAGTTTGCAGTAGAAGGTACCGACGTCACACAGCAACAGAGAGAATTCACCGCACGAAATCCTTGAAGCGTTATGGATAAATTCTAAGAATTTGAGAATAAACAGCATTGAGGAATGCCCTGCTATCGCGCACAATCGAACGCAATGTCTCAGACTGATGTTTTAATCTGATAGAGGCAAATTAATTTTACTTCGAGAATAATTTGAGCTCAGATTATCACCCGATCGTCGGCAGCGAAATTGGAGAATAGAAAAGAGAAGCAAGATTGTATCAATTTACGAAAATTCCGCCCACTTTTCACCTTATTTATACTTAGGTTCTCGGATCGCCCGTATTCACTGGTTGTACGGGCCCCAGTAGTTTGCCCTTGTCGTCACCACCACAACCAGTCGCAGCCCTTCTGGATCAGAGGGAAATTTGCCACCATGCGACTAGTTTGATATCACGACGGTGGTAGATCCTGGCATTGGCTTACTCTTAGCTGGGTTTCCTGAAAGAAACGCCGAACTTTTTTCAGCTTGGGAGACCCTACCGTGGGGATGAATCCCACTACCCTCTTGTGCATCGCAACCCGACTCCCAGGAACACCTCCCTGCCACGATGAAGCGGTAAGCCATTGGGAGGACATTTTACAGCAAGCTCTAATTTCGTGTCATTTTATCGTTTTCAATGCTTGTAGCTGTCAAATGATTCAACCGTGCATCGGCACTTTCCATATTTTCTCGTTGCAAACTATAACTGTTCACCGGTTTCCGCATAAAAAAGTGTTTGATTCGACAGTGAACACAGAGAATTTTACGTAGATCAAACCATTTTTTATTTACTGCCTATTCTTTTTTCATGGCAAGGTACGATGTAAAATATAGCCACAATAATGCTGAGATATTTCCGGGCAACAGGTGTCTCCGGTTGCGGTGAGGATTGAACCCTTTATTACCCTTTCCTAGGGCTAACGCGTTCCGGGTACCACTGCACCATTTCTTTCTCTCGCAGTTTTTTTTTAATGATAGAAAGGCGAAACGAAAGAGTGGTGGTGAACGTGTTAGCCCGGCAAAGGGTAATAGCGCTTTCGATTCCCACCGCAAACACTTGCGGTCCGAAGTTTTGTAAATATCTCAGCATCATTGTGGTTATACGTACATTACTAGTTGACATCAATTTTCGTCTTTTTGATT
This sequence comes from Angiostrongylus costaricensis, assembly GCA_900624975.1. NCBI lineage: Eukaryota > Metazoa > Nematoda > Chromadorea > Rhabditida > Metastrongylidae > Angiostrongylus > Angiostrongylus costaricensis. The sequence goes on from UYYA01005082.1 coordinate 30,171, forward strand.
TTCATTTTTTGTAGGTGATTCTTTGATTCCAATGAATAACAGCGTCGGAGATTGCGACTTGGTACTTTATCCTTTCTTTATATGAGAAGAAAAAGAGGAAAGACGTTGTTTAAACTGTATAAGAGCAAAAACTTGATGAAGACGTTGAAAACATATAAAGTACATCTGGTTCCACTATCGGAAGAAACTGCAGGTTACCAGTCTCCCTATATCTTTTCTTTTCAGAAATGATTTACCTGATTGAAGGAGACGGCCACAATGCTCCATGTCCTTGTCTAAAAGATCGAGAAATTATGGGTATCAACCCTGGTGATTCCTCAGAATATTTTATTATTTAAGTTTTTATCTTATCGAACTTAATGACTTTGAAAGGGGTGGGTAGCACAGTTGTAGTGATGTCGACAATCACAAGCACAGTGGTAGCTCGCTCCCGCTCCCATCTCAACGAGCCTCGCAACCAGACAAGGTCAGAAAATTGATACCGGACTTGTCGGAGAAAATTCCTTTACTGCAATCCATACGGAAACGTTCCATTACATCTCTCTCAGCACACTTCAGGTAGAATCGACTCGACAAGTATTTAACGACACTTGTGATGAAGGCAAAGGTCTCAAGCGGCAGCCGAAGCCATACATAAAATGCTAAAGAACCATCGTGGATGATGGATGCGAGAAAACGAATCGAATGCGAGAAGTGCTGGAATCTGTACAGCAGATGTCAGTGATGGGTCGTAGAAAAAATTGGTATTGAACTGTGAAATAGAATGTAGAAGCAAAAAGTTGCCGGCGATGAAGGATAAAAGCATAAAGCATTAGGTGTTGACCAATTCATTGAAGAATGCACCATGTATTCGACTTCATCGAACATCGTAGAGGTGATTAAAGGTATGGAAGGACGTCACGACGACTTACGGTGGCCCAAGGGTGTCTGAAGCCAGTATCACCTTCCGTGGCATGTTCGCTACCAATATGGTAACTACAGAGATATGGAGGGCTTTGTGGCATTTTTGGCAGTTTTAGGGTGAGATCCGCATAGTAGATTTGAAACATGGGTGTTATGAAAAAAAAGAGAACAATGGTGAAATGGCGATAATAAGAACGTAATTATGGAAAGTGTAAACAATAAAGCAATCTGTGAAAACAGATTATATGGAGGGTGGGTATACCTTCCGCAGTAATGCTTAGATAATATTCGGAAGAAAAAGTGGTATTATACACGTTATCTACAAGATATGTGTTCAGACGGAAGTGGTACAGGATATAACGGCGGATCCGTAAGTCGGTGGCAGTACTTTTATACGTTCACCGAACGAGAGACGCATAAGGAATTTTAGAAACTATAGATGCCACTGCAGGTGATACATATATTAGGACCACAGCGCACATATAAAGTGTAATTAACATATACAAGAGTCAGCAGGGATACCACACCGATGGCTGGAGTGCGAAATTCTTGTGAACGTAATTCCAAAGAGACCACCCTGATAATTTGACCAGAAGTACGTTTAGAAACTTTTTCCGTCGAACATTTTGGTTCATCAAGTCGAAAAACCTAATGGCCCATCCAATACTTGAATCACAGACTGTTACACTACAGGCTGAAGTGCACGGTGTATAGAATGAATTGGAAGACGAGAAAAAAAACAATGACCCGGATGGTGTAGTGGTGAAGTGCGCTGCTCCCCGGTAAGGACAACAGCGCGTGTTCGTTCCCCACTGCATACACCTGTGGTCCGGAGTTTTGCAAATATCTCAGCACTTCATACGAGTTATGTTTCACAACATACCCTGCCATTAAGAAGAAAAAGGCAGTAAATAAAAGAGTTAAAAAAACAATGATATTCTGCTCAATAGAAAGTTTCGAAGGTAATTCTAACTTTAATAACTTTTCGTGATTCTAAATTTGTCATCACCGAAATCATTTTAAAAACTTTTTGAGACATTTGCACTGCAGCACATATTTTTAGAAACTCCACAGATTTTGGCTTTTTTTACCGTAATTCCACACTATTATACAGTATTTAGCGTTAATATTTCTCTTTGGCAAAAACTTCAACAACGTTCACCTTTTAGATATTTTAATATTTAAGTCCTCTAACATTTTTTAGAGACGAACACGACTAAGTTGCCTGTAAATTCATCATAATCTATGAGCTATAGTAATATGTGTGCCTTGGCGGCTCGTTCGTCGCCACTCTAAGAAGCGGAAACTTGGGTATTCTGCGGAACCGGAGGTGTACGAAAGAGCAACGGAATTCTTTCCTGACGTCGTCTCGCTGACGATAATTGCAGTCCGAGGATAACCTTTATACGTACGCAGAAACTCTCTCGGATTACGTATTCCTCTTTTCCAGTTTTAACTTATCCTCGTTTTCTGCTTTTTTGAAACTGCTCTTTCTAAATGATTTTTAAATTTCTGAATCTCTTGAAATTATAATCTTTACTTAGATTATCTAGATAATATATTATGCTACATTACACATACTATAAACGAAATTATATTACACTATATTACTATGTTACCCTTTATCCGGATTACTATTGATTTATTTATTATTACCATTTTTATTATTATGAACGAAGTTGGGGTCGTCAAAACTTCTCGTCATGATATGGAATTAATAGCGGAAACGCTCTACACCAACTTTTTCCGGTCCACAATCCCTTTGCCGGGCCCTAATATCCCCGCTGGAGAAAAGCCACCTGGAATTCTTCCGTCGGAGGTTTGAGCTACGATAGAAAGCATGAAAAGAGAAACAGCAGCAGGACGAGATAATATCACTGTCGATTTCCTTAGAGCTGGAGGCCACAATTATTTACATGTACTTCTCGCAAATCATATGACAGGCTACCTTCAAAAGGAGAAAATCCCAGGCCAATGGAGGACGTCGCGCACAGTTATCCTACCCAAGAAAGGAGACCGAGGTGATTCTCGTAACTATCGTCCCATATGCTTGTTAAGCAGACTCTACAAGCTCTTTACGAATATTATCCTCTCGCGTATATCAAGGACATTGGATGAGACGCAACCCGTAGAGCAAGCAGGATTTTGAAAAGGATTTTGCTGCATGGACTACATCCAAACTGCGTCCAGGGTCATCGAAGTTTGTCGAGAATACCACTTTCCTCTAGTCTTAACTATTGTCGACTATGAGAAAGCGTTTAACAGTGTCGAAACGGATGCAATGCTATCAGCGCACGTCGACCAAGTAGTGGACCCGTCCTACATAAGGACTCTGTCCGACTGTTATCGGAACTGCACTACGAAAATACAGCTTTTCCATCGAACTCTTACAATACCCATACGAAAAGGGGTTCGACAGGGAGACACAATATCGCCAAGGCTGTTCAGTTCCGCACTGCAGTGGATAACGAAGTCACTCGATTGGGATGAGAAAGGCATACGTATTGATGGAAAATTCCTACCAAACCTTCGTTTTGCTGACGACATTATCATCTTCCCAAAAAGTACTAGCGAAGTAGAGGTGATGATCAACGAGCTCAACGAAGCGGGAAAAGAGCGGACTGTGCATAAATCGAAACAAGACCCAGCTCATGAAAAACCCATGGTGCGAAGGCGAAAAAATTGAATTGGTTGACTTCCTCATTGCAGAGACCACCTCATACGTATACCTTGGGCGATTAATGAACATAGAAAACAACATGGAAGAGGAACTAGATAAAAGGAGAGCAGCTTGGGCTGCATTCGAGCCTCTCAAAGAAGCCACCGACCAGCTGAAGGACAAGAAAATCCACGCTCAACTCTTTGATTCTATGGTCCTCCCAGCGCTCTGTTATGGTGCAGAGACGGGGTTGATACTTCAGCTACTTCAAGAATGCCTCACACTACTCACAGAGCGCTTGAGCGATGTCTTCTGAAGTATAACCGGCACTTTCAATATGTAGCCGGTATGCGAATCTCTGACCTTCGAAATCTGTAACATCTTCGAGATCCTGGAGAGTATACATCGACAGCGAAACATAGATGGACCAGTCACATAATGAGAAGAACAGACGACAGATGGACGAAAAGAACAGTAGAGTGGACTCCAAGAGAGTGTAAACGTCCCTTGGACGACCACTTACATGTTGAGCGGACGTGTTCGTAAACAAAGTTAATCAGCTGCACTCCCAGCTGCAGTTGTTTTACAGATTACGGTATGAGACTCGCAAGCGCTACCATGCTCGAACAGGACAACCACCATGGACTACGATTGCGAGAGAAACGAACGAATGGCATATGTGCTGGGGTCCGCACAGCTCGTGAAGACGGACCGTCCAAGTATCCAAATAAGTAAGCAAGTATTTATTGAACACACCATATAAAATGATTTCAAACTTATAAGAAGCCCCTTTAGCTTATATAATCATGATGTAGGATGATGTAGCTTTTAGAATTATTGTGATTCTTGTCATTTTTGAGACACATGTACTGCATGTGAATAATTTGCTAATCTTCTTATTTTTGGGCGCATGTGGCCCAGTGGTTGGAGGCGCCACTACAACACACACATGAAATCGATTCCCTCCACAGCGGCCCATCAAGCGTTCCATCTCTCTGGGATCGGTAAATTGGTACCAGACTTGCCTGGGAGGATAGCAGCACTGGTTCGATACATCGGTAGGCTTCCGCGAGTCATTGTAAAGGAATGATATGCAGCCAATCACCTCCAAACGATGTTTAATGACATCGAATGCATGGCACATCTCTCAGGGATTGATCAACGGCGAGAGCTTTAAAGCCTTTTTTATTCCTTATTTGGATTACCGCAAAATTTTCACGAACCTCATCACCACTCATCAACACCATGAGGGAACCCTCGCTTCTTCCTATCCTACCTACGTCATAAACAATCACTTTAAAACAATCCTATTATAGCTCGAACAAGAAGAACGCAAGTAGTGTCAGAAACATATCTATTACATGAATAAGTGAAGGACAATTAAAGTTTTAAAAATTAACTTTACTCATCGATTGAAGCCGGTTGAACGACGCAGAAAAAAAATTTTACGCCATTTTTGATCATTTTCAATTGACATCATCATTGCTAACACTCTGGCAAGCAACCCATTTTCCATTATAACATACATCCATCATCCTTAGCTTTCGTCTAAAACCATTTCATTTACTTCATTTCCGCGTAAGTACAATTGGAAGCGGACAGCGTGACTTTTGAATCTCTATACCGAACGAAGGAAGACCAGATTGCGTTCCGGTCTTGTTCCGACTACGAAACTACTGACTCCAGAGTTTTTGTGGAGTAAGAGAGGATGTTTTCTATGGTAATGTAGAACATCGCACATGCATCACACAAAATCTATACACCTACCATCAACCTGTGGATAATATAGGTATGGGTTCTGCTATAAGGAACAAAGGATAATGTTCTCGGCGTTGGCAAATCTTTGAGTGATGCCCCATGTGTTCGACTTCATTAAGCATTGCTAAGGTGATTGAATGCACATGTGGTCTATACAATAACTCGCCGTGATTGGCCGATGCATTGAGTCAATGCTACTATTTTCCCAGACAGACCTTGTAACAACTTGACAACTCCAGAGGAAGACTTGGTGAGCCTGAGACATGGGATCGATTCCATATGTATTGCAGGGCGCCTCTAACTACTGCGCTATACGCGCTTTGTTCCTAAATTACTACGCGAGAACTCCCACTATCGAGATCATCAAGAAAAATCATCTACTAAGCACTTTCTAAAATTTTAGAAAAAAACAGCAGGGTCAATGACAGTATCTAGAAATTCTCACTTGTTAACGAAAATGTTACTTCCAGAATCTGTACAAACTTTCAATTAGTAGCAACAACTTTTTGTTCCACGTTTTTTTGTTCTTTGTTTTGCTTTTTGTTTTGTCCTTTTTGTTTTTGTTTTGCCTAGTTCTAAGATCTAGTAGAATACTTCAATATAATAAAACAATACATTGTTTTCTGTGGAAGTCCTAGAAGCGGGGGATTCATCCCCTGACAGGGTCTCCCAAGCTTAGTAGGAGTCCGGCGTTTCAATCAAAAAGTTTAGCTAAGAGTAAACCAATACCAGGATCTATCACCCTCCTAGAATCAAAGTCTCATGGTGGTAAATCTCCCCCTGATCCACAAGGACTGCGACTGCTTGTCGTGATGAAGACCTGGGGCAGACTTTGGCCAGGCTGACCTCGGGATTCCAGGGAACAACATTGGTTTACCCAGCACATCTCCGAAAAATTGTGATTATGCTGGAAACGGCACAAATAGTTATAACTAGCGGTTCAAGTGTCATATCTACGAGTGCAACTATTCAATCATAGGTTGTGATTTTGCTGAAAAGTTCAGGATAGTTTGAGAAAAGTCTTGACAAACACAAACAAAATTATAAGTCGCTAACTTATTTCTTGAAGCAAAACAATAGTCACCTGGTAGTGGATCTCGCCAAGGTATCTGAGAGGCTGAAAGACTATGGAAGCAGCTGTTTCTGTCTCGACGACATTGCAGGGTTCGGACACAACGTATTCGCCATGTGCGAGTGTAGAAAAAACACCCCAAGGAGTCTTGCGAAGTACTGTTTCATATCATTGCAGTGAACGGTTTTGCCATCTGAACTTAACACTTAACAAATTATGAAAAGCACTCCTTTTTAATGGTTCAGCGCATTTTGACGATATTCAAGAGACTCGCTCGGAAAACGCTCATTTCCAGGTTCAGCACACATTTAGCGTTTTTTGAGAGTCTCGCTGAGAACACCCCTTTCTGAACGGTTCAGGGCACATTTGACGACATTCGAGAGATTCGCTCGGAAAACGCTCATTTCAAGGTTCTGCACGCGCTAGGCGATTTCCGAGTGTGTCACTCCGAAAGCGCTCAATTCAAGGTTCAGCACACATTGAGCGTTTCTTGAGAGTCCCGCTGATAACACTCCTTTTTAACAGATCGGCACAAATTTGACGATTTCCGAGAGTCTCCCTCGGAAAACGCTCATTTCAAGTTTCAGCACACACACACACGTTTTATGAGAGTCCTGCAGGGAACATTATTTTTTGACGATTTCCGAGAGTGTCACTCGGAAAACGCTCATTTCTAGGTTCAGCACACATTTAGCGTTTTTTGAGAGTCTCGCTGAGAACACCCCTTTCTGAACGGTTCAGGGCACATTTGACGACATTCGAGAGATTCGCTCGGAAAACGCTCATTTCAAGGTTCTGCACGCGCTAGGCGATTTCAGAGTGTCTCCCTCGGAAAACGCTCATTTCAAGGTTCTGCACGCATTTGACGATTTCCGAGAGTCTCACTCCGAAAGCGCTCAATTCAAGGTTCAGCACACAATTAGCATCGTTTTTTGAGAGTCCTTCTGGGACCACTCCTTTTTAACGGTTCGGCGCACATTTGACGGCTTTCGAGAGATTCGCTCGGAAAACGCTCATTTCAAGGTTCAGCACACATTTAGCATCGTTTTTTGAGAGTCCTTCTGGGACCACTCCTTTTTACGGTTCGGCGCACATTTGACGATTTTGGAGAGTCTCACTGGGAAAACGCTCATTTCTATCATCAGCGAACATTTGTCGATTTTCGAGGGTCTCACTCGGAAAACGCACATTTGAACTTTCAGCACACATTCAACATTTTTCGAGAATCCTGCTGGGAACACTCCTTTTTAAAGGTGCAACGCACATTTGACGGTTTTCGAGAGTCTCACTCGGAAAACGCTCATTTCTAGGATCAGCACAGGCCTGACCATTTTCAAGAGTCTCACTCGGAAAACGCTCATTTCAACGTTCAACACACATTTGATGTTTTTTGAGAGTATTGCTGGGAACACTCCTTTTTAGTGGATCCACACACATTGGACGGTTTTCGAGAGTCTCACTCGGAAAACGCACATTTCACGTTTCAGCACACATTCAATATTTTTCGAGAGTCCTGCTGGGAACACTTCTTTTTAAAGGTGCAGCGCACATTTGACGATTTTCGAGAGTCTCACTCGGGAAACGCTTATGTCAAGGTTCAGCACACAGTTGACGTTCTTTGAGAATCTCACTCGGAAAACGCTCATTTCTAGGATCAGCGCACCTTTGACGATTTTCGAGAAACTCGCTCGGAAAGCAGGAAGAACACCTTTTTAACGGTTTAACGGTTAGCAGTGTGCTGAACCTTAACATAAGCGTTTGCCCTGTGTGGCTCTCGAGAAACGTCGAATGTCTATGAACTTTGAGATAAGCATTTTCCGGTCGAGACTCTCGAAAAACTTCAAATGTCCGGTGAACCTTGATATAAGCACTTCCCGGGAGAAACCGTCGAAAAACTTCAAACGTCTGATGAAGCTTGAAATGAGCATTTTCCGGGCGAGACACTCGAGAAACGTCAAAAGTGTACTAAGCCTTAAAATAACCATTTTCAGTGCGTGGCTCTCGATAAACGTCAATGGTGTACAAAACCTTGAAATAAGCGTTTTTCGAGTGAGACTCTCGAAAAACGTGAAAGGCGTGATGAACTCTGAAATAAGCATTTCTTTTAGCGAGACCCTCGAAAAACGTCAAAAGTGTGCTAAACCTTGAAATTAGCGCTCTCCGTCTAACACTCTGAAGAGACATCAAATCTACACCGAACCTCGAAATAAGAGTTTCCGAGCAAGACTCTGGAAAAGCGTCAAATGTCTGATGAAGCTTGAAATAAGTCTTCTATGTATGTACAGCAGAGTAGTGGCCAGTCATCTATGTATGTACAGCAGAGTAGTGGCCCGAGATCGTTCACCGGTGCTTCCACTTTAGATATAAACGAAATGGCAAGACTTGGTGCCATTGCCGTTGTCCGGTGTCGTTGTCCCATTGCCAACCCTCTTATTTGAGCGTACTACTTCCCGGACCACCTGGAGATTGAGCAGCTCAAGCATTTTTTAAAGAGTGTCATCAACTGCTCTGTCTTGAAGCCATACATATTTATTTCTCCTTTGTGTTGCGTAAGGAGTTCGAATATGGCTTGCATTGCGGAGTCATTTGACACGCTTGTATAAAGGATGGCAACGTCGAAAGACTCCATTACGTACGCGCTGTTGGGCTGCGCAGTACGTAGACGATCCAGAAACATCTGGGTATTCGTAAGATGGGCTGGAATGTGTTTCAACAACTGGACAAGTAGTAGGGTTAAAAACCACGTTATCCTATCCGCTAGCCCGTCTACACAGCTGATGATAGGTTTAACCTTAAAGAATGAAGGATCACACAAGATCATTGCTGAACGCTAACGTATGAGTTTTTATAAGCAAGTACAAGACGGAACATGGTGGTAGGTCAAATTTTAGTTGAGAGATAACTAATGGTTTTAAACCAGCAGTCCTTGCCATTATGACCCATTCGTGGTCCAATTTTCGGTATTTACCCTTTAAACTCCTTCTCAGATGATGGGCGATAAAGTGAAGCATTTTCAAGGTGCTTTTTCGTTATCTCGACATCTAACTGATGGGCAATTACGACAAACTTGCCACCCTTATCACTAATGGATAGTCTTAGGCTTTGTTCGTATTTTTTTGAGCAAACGCGAGGTGTTATTGTTCTTTGTTCACGATTAAGCTGACGTTTCGGCGAATTTCGCCTTCTTCAGAGCCTGGAAAGGTCAAGTTGATAGCAACTCACTCGGCCAGACGCCTCCATAACCAAACAAAGAAACCCCAAACCAAGATTTCAATCACTTTGAACACAGCTTTGCACATTCACCGCTTTCTATGAGGTCTCCACTAAGTATGTCACGTAGAGACCATCCGCACAGAAATCACGTGGAAGTATAATGTGCCCCTCACATCAGAAAAGCAGCTTTATATACTGCCCTATATCACGCGTGATAATGAGGCATTCTTCCCTGCGGTTCATTTTCGGATTTCTGGAATTAATCCAGAGTGCCTCGAGGGTTTTTCGCGCCTGTGTTCTCGATTCGCGCGCGAGGGTCACTCACTCACTTGATCAATGCCGAGGTTAATAGAAAGTCGGTCGTGGCAGTCTTAGGTTTTTCAACTTTATCAGCTCTCGTACCTCTCGCATACCACGTTTATGCACTTCTATGAGGTCGCAGCGATGTCATTTCGCGCGAAATTGATTAAGAACTTTGAAAGTTTCATTCACAAACATCCGAAATTAAATGTCAACTTCATTACTGAGTTTTTGTTGTCTAAAGAACAGTTGAGGAAATGGGGGGTATTGGTAATGCCCCTACCTGCTGTTGATCGTGCCTATTTAGCGCTTCATCTCTAGTTTTTGGGAGCGCAGAAGAGAAGCAGCACTGCAGAAGTTGAATTAGTTAGACTACGAAACTCTGCTTCATCCCATATTCACCTACCTACTATCATTTCTTCAAGTGCCTTCACAACTTCTTTCGCATGAAAGGCTTCACCAACCACGATGACTGAAAAAATACCTTCAACGAATTCATCGCTTCCGGACCTCCAAAATTTTAAGCACCTGAAATAGATAAACTTGTTTCTCGTTGCTAAAAGGGCGTATATTCAAATGGTGTTTATTTTGATTAATAAGGTTTCCTTTGAAGCAAGTTATAGCATTTTAAACAACTTAGTGAAAAACGCCCATTTGTTTCTGAACAAAATATGTCGAGGCTAACACAACTGAAAATCAGGGGGATTTTATCACCTAGGAGATGAAAGGGAATTGAGGTAACAGATAACTGAGACAGGCTTTTGCTGCTCTACCATATACAAAACTAAAAAGGATAAAGCTGTCGTCGATGATCAATCCTTGATGGATGCGCCATGCATTCGACTTCATTAAGTATCGTTGGAGGTGATTAAATGCATATCTGGCCTTTACAATGACTCGCGGTAGCTTGCCGATTTATCGAGCCAGTACTGCTACCCTCCAAGACAAGTCTGGTAGCAATTTTGCGACCCCGGAGGGATGGAAAGCTTGATAGGCCAGGGGCGCGGGGATCGATTACACTTGTGTGTAGCAGAGCGTCTCCGACCATTGCGCCACGCACGTCCGACACGTATATATAAATTGCTCAAAAAGAAATGAACAGAAATAGAATATGTAGAAACAAAGAACGAATCAGATCAGGCTGCATATATATACTTTTTATTTTATTTTACATGACCCGCTTTCACGTCTACTGTGCGGATCCCAGCACTTCTCACATTCGATTCGTTTCCACGCATCCATTATCCACGAAGATCTCCCAACTCTTACGTGTACCTTCGGATGTTGCTTGAGCATTTTCATTCCATCTTGAATGTCGTAGAATGCTGGTCTAGAAATTCTCTCTAAAGTAAGCCGAGTTGAAGCGTTCTTACCGCCTCATCGTGGCTAGGTGTTCCTGGGTGTCGGACTGCGATACACAGTGCGGAGATTCATCTCCCTGGCAGGAACTCCTAAGCTGAGAAGGATTTTGACGTTTCCACAAGGAAGAACATCTAAGAGTAAACGAATGCCGAGATCCTTCGCCGTCCTGGTTTCAAACTAGTCGCATGGTAACAAATCTCCCCACGATCCACAAGGGCCGCGATAGCCTGTGGTGGTGAAGACCGGGTGCAGAGTTTGGCCTAGTTGACCTCGGAACTCCAGGGAACCACAATGGCTAATCCAGCAAAACTCCGAAAAATTGGAGATTACGCTGGAGTCTGCACAACCAGTGAAAACGGGCCGTACGAGTATCCAAACAAGTGTATATATATATATATATGTATATATATACAAAAATATAAATACACGGACATCTATCTGTATTGTGTGTTTGTATGTGTGTGTGTGTGTGTGTGTGTGTGTGTGTGTGTGGGTGTGTGTGTATGTTATGTTATGTT
>UYYA01005083.1:0-41896 GCA_900624975.1 Angiostrongylus costaricensis
TAAAACAATGCGGCCTTAATATCGGCTACACAGGTGTTTGGTTGGATTTCTCTCAGAGCATCGATCATTCAAGTTGGCTCTTGTAGACGTAATCGCTACCAACGGTGTTATACACAAACAGTAAAGAACAATGGTGTCCATCTCGACATGCGCTTTAAACGCGTCAAATGTTACAATTTTAGTAAGTGCTAGCGTGCTACGATATTACTACTCTATGGAAATTTGAGCTCTCAGTAGTGTACAACTTAGCGCTTCTTCTAACTCATAAAAGTGCTTAAGAAAAATTTTAGTGGTAAAGCAGCAAATCAGTCCCTGTCACAGAACTTAAAGCGCCACCGAACCCAAAGCGAACCCGACCTTCTGTACGGATGATACAAATGGAAGAAGTGCCTGAACTGCACGACAATCGAAGATGAGATACGAAGGAATTGTCCTTTTTAACGAGCGGATGGTGTCATCCCGTCGAGTCTAGAAAACTATTTCCATTGCGTACTATAAAACTTTAAGGATACGCAAAAATTAACTAACTAACAGATAATTTTACCACGCTGAAAGATAACAGACTTAAGAGTTGACGAATAGAACTATTCCGAATCGTTAGCACAACTGATGTCCCATAATTTACCAAGCAGTAGAAAGTAAAAAATCCGACTATAGTGGTTCATCGTTGACTCGAGATCTAAAATGTTGCTGATTACACCCGTGCATATTACAGTACTAATATAACGATAGCGAAATCAATCAGTGCAGGTATTAAGAACACAGTAATGGAATAGGATCGTATGGGTCGGAGACGCCGTGCAATACACATGGGATCGATCCCCGTGCCCATGGCTCACCAAGCATTCCATCCTTCCGGAGGCTGCCAAATTGGTATATTTGTGTGGGAATATAGCAGCACTGGCTCGATACATTGGTAGGCCATCGAGAGTCATTGTGCAGGTTAGATATGCATTCAACCATCTCCAAGCGATGATTAATGAAGTCGAATGCATGGCGCATCCCTTAGGGGTTGATCAACGCCGAGAGCATCTTCCTTTCATCCTTTTATGATTGAGTTATGAGCATTCCAAAGAGAAATAAAAACAACACGTTCAACCCTTTATGCTCCTTACTTCGTACTTAAAATTAGAATAATAGCAGTGATAATAACACATTTCGTTCAGGATTGGTTTGCAACATCTGCAGTATACAAAAACACGACTGCAGCGGTATTGGCAAAACAGAATCGCACCATCAAATATAAAGTATCCCAGCAACCAAGTAAAATTTTAGGCAAACAAATGAAAAAAAAACCGATAGCCCCGAATTTGAGGACCGCGGCTAATCATTAACTGTCACTAAAATAACACAATAGGATATCTAAAGGGCAATATTAGGTCAAGTATTATGAATTCTGCGGGAATGTAATGTAGTATTGCAAACATGTTCACAAATTACACAGACAGAAAGCAACTGACTCCAGTATAGCAGCTAGTTAGTTTTAAACCAACATATTTATATCCAGCAAACACGAGGTGTTATTCTATTTCTTTATTTTCAGAATTATTCATTCCATTTCATTTCCATTCCATTCATTACTTCATTTCATTTTCCAATTATTCATTCCATTTCCATTTCATTCATCTTTTTTTTCAGAATTATTCAATCAATGCCTAGGCTAATAGAAAGTCGGACGTGGGAGTTACTACAGCATATTTATTTATTCCTCGAGCTAGGTGAAGGTAAATGGGCGTTATACACCCATTAAAAGCTATTCTCGCCCCTAGTCTTTGTTCCGCATCCCACTACGCCTTGCACAGTGATTTCTTCTTAGCTCTCCTTTTCATCTCTCTATTATCTTCTTCCATCTTTCTATTGTCCCTATCTCCATTCGCCTCTTAATTTCCTTATTTCTCTAACTAGTATCCTTTTAAAAGTACGACGTCGAGTTCCTTCATTCTTCAGAAACATATCGTACACTCAATTTTACGGCTTTGAACAATCCTATATTATGGCGAAATAATCTGATCCCGCTCTGCTCAATATGGGACTACGATCCCTTGTTCTGCCCAAACATATCTCTAGCCTTTCCATCGGCAACCTGACGTCTTCTTTTGATATATCAATCCTTCTGAAGAAAATAACTACCCATCTCCTGAATGGTGAATTTACAGTGGTTCCGATTACAGCCGTAGCATCCAAGCCATTATTTCCTTTTTCAATTGCATGAGGGAAATATTTACAGGTGCCTGCTCATGAACCACGTTCGAAATTGTCCGAGTGAACACATTCCAGTTTGTCAAAACCAACCTTGAATTAAGTAAAATCGTGGAGTTGAATAGGTGCGACTGCAGGGTGATCATATCTTTTTCACGATCTTCTCGATCCGCTGTTAAACCTCCAGGTCACTTCAACCGTAGATCCACAAATCTTTCACCAACATGAGATCCACGCCTTAATACACATAACTAAACCGTCCAATGCAATTCTACACGCTGAATGTAAATGGAACCATCAGGAAGGCATCAGGTTTAGGCGAACATCGCCATTTCAAAATCGAACATTTAATCGAAATATTCACCGTCGAAATAAGGTGGCATTTATTATGAGGAGCTAATGCTTAGAATTTTGATGGCGATGTTGCTATCAAAGCAAATACCACTTCCTGGCTATCCACTGCCACTTCCACATTCCCATACTTACATATGAAATAACGGCGCCCAATATTTCCGCAGTAATTCACATCGATTGTGTCCATAATACATTCTGCAGCCATTTAAAAAAACTACTGGTCATCATCGTTGTTGTTCTTCCACAGTTCTGTCAATCGTGCTCTGTATGATTCGAGAGAATTCTCGTAGACCACAAAGAGTATGTAGAATAGCACTGTTGCCGCTGTCGTCTGCACTTTCCTTCTTGTATAAGAAAACGATTTCTGCCGGCTTTAAATTGCTTAAAAACCTTGTTCACCACATTTCGACATGGTGAGAACGCTGGGACATGAAGTCCCTTAGTCAGCAATCGTACACGCTACTCGAGAAAATATTACTGGTCTTAAATCCTCCACTGCTTTTTTCTTCAGTGATGAATCCTTGAATGATTCAATTATTTATACAGCATAACAATACTCTGATGACTATCCGACCCCCCTATTTTCGATATTACAATAGTTCCATTCAGTTTCCCTCCCAACGATTTACGGCCTCTTCGTGGCTGAGAGGTGCTCCTAGGTGTCGGGCGGCGATGTATGGCAGGGGTATTCGTCCTCCCTGCAGTGTCTCCCAAAATGAGGAGTCCCGCGTTTCCATCAGAAAACCGAACTAAGAATAAACCAATAACAGGATCTATTACCGTCCTGGTATCAAGCTAGTCGCATGGCGGCAAATCTCTCTATGATCCTCCAAGGACGGCGACTGCCTCGTAGGGTGACGACCTGGGAGAAATTTTGGCCATGTTGACCTCAGGACTCTAGGGAACCACAATAGTTAAGCCAACAAAAGTCCAAAAAATGGAAGTTTTGCTAGGGCCTGCACAATCAGTGAGGACTAGTCATCCAAGTATCCAAGTAACTAAGTATTCAATTCCACCTTGCAGCATATCTTTGGAAGGTCTAAGTAGGTGGCACATTTGCGAAAGTTGAAGACAGTTTTATAATGGACATATTTTGAACTTTGAACTCTCCTTTACAAGTTCACAAACATAGAAATGTAAACAATCCGAATGCCACAAACACCGCACTCGGTATGTGGCACCACAACGCGACCAAAAGAGAACGATTACTAAAGAACCGATGGGCTTGCGAAAATAAGCTTCCTCAAAGCCAGAAAAAGTCAACTATACGGCAATCCACCCAACCAAACACTTCCATAACCAACTTGACCTTTCCCGGCTCTGAGAAAGGCGAAATCCGCCAAAAGGTTAACCTGTTGGTGAATAAAGAATGAAATAACAGGCATTAGTCCCAGTTCGCTGGAATACAGCAAGAAACAAAAAGATGTCTAATCCCTTTCAAAATGGAAAACGACATGCAGGTTACCAACCCAGTGATTAAATGGAAGAGCCCTGCCAGTGTCAACGAAACACTCAGATTAACGTATGAATTGGCAACGACGAGCCGTTCGCACTGTGAAAGCATTATTTCTAGCGTGCTGACTGGTTAGAACGAAGCTTCAAAACGTCACGTCGAACGGTTACGGTGCCCTCTCCTTCGGCGAGATGAACCAAGCTTCCCTGAAGAGAAATAATCATAAGTGAAACTCATTGAACGGTTGTAACTTTGTAGAACAATTGTTTTACGTAACTCACGACTATGTAATATCGATTCCGCAATCCGGAGAAAAGGATTGGAGGGAAAGAAACAGGCGGAAGACAACGAGCATCTGGAGCGACGCAGATGAGGGACGAACTCGGCGTCAGCTCGTCGACGAATGCCCGTCCGGTCGCCGGACGCTTCCAGAGGTTCGTGGGTAGCATGAGTTGACACGAAGTTGACAGGTTAGAGCACGAAATTCAAATACGTGGGCGGAGCCTGGCACAAGATCACCTCGCCCCTGTAAGGATGAATATCGATCGGCTCGACAGATCTGCCTTCGTTCCTGGGTAGGAAGCCGTAACATCGAGCAAAATGTGGTTGTGTGCTGGGAGGAATTCCTCACAACTTCATCACAGCAACCCACTTGCACATGAGAATGGGTCCGATTAGTCGATTTTCTTTATTACTATGTGTTCACTTCATGACTTTGACAGTCTTTGCTGTAAAGCGAACATTAAAAGGAAGCCAGGATTGGATCTCGAAAGAATTCGATTCTTTGTGTCAGATATGAAGTCACTAGATTGAAGATGTAGAAGACTTTAATGCTTATCGCATAATTGCTAGTTGTACAGGCTGTGCAGATGAAAGAAGCCTACTTCAATAGATGGTATCTCTAGCGACAAATTCCGGATGCATACGCTGACACACTTCGCTTTTCTGCCCGTTTTTCCAAGATTCAGAAAGATGTTGTAGACTAAGCATCGGGCTACTAAACGTCCGTTACAACTAGCTATTGGTTCAAATTCGGCTTGATAAAGTGTTAAGGAGCCATTGGAAAACAAATTGTTATCAGCGAGAAATCCCGTCCTTTATAAAAAGCATCGCCAAGTGAGGTTTGATCATTGGAGCGGTGCTACATTTAACTGTAATCGACTCGATGCGACCACGACCATCTGTGGACCATTATCTCCAGTCGATCCTGCTCTGAAGAAGAAGGAAACATCGGGACGTTTGCTGAATAAACCTTTCTAACAACCTCGTATTAGCATATCAGTAAAAGAGTACATACTGATTCATTACATCTAACACCATGAACACATAAAGGACACTTGTTGTAAACATCTTTCCAACAACCAGTGTGCACAAGAAAGAAGCACGAGGAAGAATCCTTGAGAATGGAGTGCAAAACAGACAGGCTAGGATGCGGTAGCAGCTGGAGATGAGTTTAGAGGAAAAACAAAGCTCCCAAGCGACGAGTCTAACGAAGACAAAAGCCGTTCAACCTTAACGAAGTAGGCGTGGCTGCAAAGCAGTACTTAAAAGGGGTTGGTTTAGAGAATTTAGTAGCACTGATTGAGCTACTACCTAATACTCTAAGTCATAAGGTGGTTCGTTACCGTCTTTATGATCGCCTATGTGCAAGGCGAAATTCCATGACTTGCAGTAAGTTGCGGACGATTATACCGGGGAAGTGAGTAGACCACTTTGGTTGGTAAGCGTAAAGTTAGACAAAATACTCCACTAGACGAGCATTTACAGGCTAATGTAAACACAGAGATTTTGATGCAGAAGTCACCATCGCTGTGCAAGAATTGAAAATTTCGACGCGCAAAATTGCTGTCTAGCCAGCGCCAAACTACCCAATGCTGCTATCCTCTATGACAAGTCTGGTATCAGCTTGGCGATCCAGAGTGGTGGAGGGCTTGGTGGGCCTGCCATGTAGGTGTAGATACCGTGTGCAGTGCGCCTCCGATCATTGCGCCACACTTGTCTAGATTCATAGATTCAAGATTCATTGAAAATAGCAATAAATCGCCAGTCAAACTACCAGCAATGAACTCGTCCAAAAAAGAGCTTCCTGTAAATTACGAAATGTAGAGGATAGCGTTCAATGGGAGATGACTGCTACCACCCGTACTAGATAACCGGCTGACTGATTACACGACGTATAGAAGAGCTGGGGCAAGCTTTACCCGAGTTGTCTTCGGAATTCCAGGGAATCACAGTGGCTAAGTCAGCAAATTTCGAAAAAATGGAAGTTATGCTGGAGCCCGCACAACCAGAGAGGACGGGCCGTACAAGTATCCAAGTATAGGAGAAGAGCACAAAAACAGACCATGGGAGCGAACGACCTGTATAGAAGTCATGCAGGGCACAAACACTAACCACGCCGTGAAAATAACTTAGATTTATTGGCTTATTACATGTATATACATAACGAGCCAGAACACACTGCAACACGATAGTTTAAAAACAAAAACAATTGGAAAATTGAACTAAGATACTGTCTCCCGTACGAATAAGGCACGATACAAAGGTGTTAAGTGTTGTCGACTAGAGGCGCGAGTTTCCATCTCATCAAACAATAAAATACTTAAAAGTACGTAAGAATTACAACTCTTTAATTAAGAGGAAAAAGCAGTCCTGTGATAATGACTTATCAGAATAAGATAGGGCTTGAAAACTGAGCATCTTATTGTACTGATTTTAGAGATCAGAGCTTCTACTACACAGCCTTGATCATGAAATTACAAAACCTATTCATTTTGATAAGGTAAACTATGCTGTACAAGCAACAAATGAGCAACTAGTTATTCCAATCATCTCGCCCCCAAAGTTGTGCGGACTGTTTCCGCCCACTCTTCTGCACACGCATTGCATTCGGATGCCGGAACACCTACCACAGCAGGCTCGACATGACGGCACCGTGCCCAAACTCGGATACGGGAGACACTGTTGTTACTAAAAGAGCGAAGAGCTGCAGCAGGAATCTGTAATTGACCCCTGCATACAAAAATTATAGCATAGCATTACACTGTTCGTAGGTAGCTTGTAAAACGAAATCCTATTTATCCATTTTTCTTCATGAAAAACTGGTAAGATTACTGTAAATAGCAATTTCTAGACTAACATCTTACCTCCACACTAGTAACGCATTTCGTTGGAGGTATCCAGCCTTCCAAAATGTTAAGCTTCTCTTCTGCCGAAAGTGTATCTTGAACACCAGGTTCATCCCACACCTGCAGTTATATAAATCAGTTATTTAATACACATTGCCTATAAAGCAGCGTTTGACGAGGCAAAAACGTACATTAGAAAACTCAGTTCACCAAATAAACATTGAAAAGTTGTGTGTTCAATTTTTGGAAGTAATGGAAACCAACTAAAAGATTTTGTGATCCTCTTGTTCTCCTGAAGGGGTCTGGCGGCAGAGTTCACATTACAAATATTTGCAGAAAGTCTTTAAAGACAACTCACAGGTCAACTATGGTTTACAATAACGAGAAGAACGATAGAACAAAATTGACTTATCATAGGCCACAAGCGACGAAGCTGGGAGTTACGTTTCTGTGTGTTTGTAATTGGCAAACACTTGAAGGCAGCGGACAAAATAGACCGAGACTGACAGTCTTCATGGTTTGCAACTACTTCCCAGGCCAGTCCAGCAATTGACCGCAGCGCTGGATTGATCTGAAATTACTGCTATAAAATTTGTATTCATACACTATGAGAACGATGAAAAAAGGTCGATAAGAACAAGAACAAGAATTTTTGTTTTCGTAAGTTCCTAGTTGCAACTTGACTTCTATCGCTTCCATCGTCACAGTAATTGTGGCCATCGGTCCTCAACCGGGACATCCAAAACGAAACACATTTCGTAAAACAGATCTACTTCGGCCAATTTGTGAGTATTTTCGACTAGGTGGAACTCTTGAATTACACGAACAAATGTCGACAATCTTGCTTTAAAATTCTAAATAAAAGTTTACGACGGTTCTAAAATACTATGGACCGTACTCTTAAGACTCGTCATCTCTTCATCTCATCATTTCACTGATGTAAGTAGTTGGTAAATGAAAGGAACATTTGTACCTCCGCTTCAATTCCTGCGGATCGAGCTCTTCCAATCTGCTCAATCGCAGGAAGAACGTTTCCCGCCATGAGATGAACAAGGGCGATAGGGATTGAAGAATTAATATTTGAGTAGCCGGATGATGTAGTAGTGTTGTCCATATGATGAGAAAGAAAGTGTCGTGATATAGCCTAAGAAAAAATGCGACAAATAATGAAATAAATTAGACAGGTGCCAAAACGAATTCTGCAGCATTGTAAAGAGAAAGTGCATAAATAAAAGAATAAAGGAAGAATCTCTCAGCGCTGATCAATCCTTGCGGAATGGGTATGATCCATTGGGGATGCGCAATGCAATCCACTTCATTAATCATCGTTCGGAGGTGATTGAATGCATATCTGGCCTCTACAATGACTCGCGGTGACCAACTGATGAATCGAGCCAGCACGCTATCCTCCCAGATAGGTCTGGTACCAATATGCCAAAACCGGAGGGATGGCGGGATTGGCGAACCATCGGCGCGGGGATCGACCACTGCGCCACGCGCACCCAAAGAAGTGCATGAATGCACAAATGTTTTTAGTACGTGCTCCAAAAAACTACTCATATGATAAAACGCACTACTTCGAACCAAAAATTCAATTATTTTTAGCATGCAAGTGCGAATATTCCGTGGTAGAAGAGAAATTTCTCGAGTTTTATGAATGAAATAAACACCTGTATTGTGGGGAAGTCACTTCCTCTTAACAGCACCATGAGTTTTTTCTGATCAAAAGTTGATGAGATACTATCTAAAAAGTGAAATATGCGAAAATGTTGGCCACCAAATTTCATTTTCAGGAAGAACATAGTAGTCGAAAAAAATTGTGAACAACCTTCGTTATGGGGTCTGATATTAACCTCGGGAATTAACGTGGGTTTGACAACATAACAGAAGTCATCCGATAATGAAACACATCGTTTAGGAGAACCATCCTAAACAACAGCATTAATAATAGTCGCTGTTTTTCTCTAACAAGAGAGTTAAAAAGCATGACCAAATAAGAACAAGAAAATAATATCGACGAAAACAAGGTATACGTTTTTGACATCAGGTAACCGAATAACAACACAATCTGCACTTACCTTAGGTGGTTGATAGAAGTACTTTCGTGCGAGAGATGGAGTTTTATCAGATGGTACACCACACTGTGCAAAATCGTTCTTACCCCAACCAAACGTCCGTCCATCCTTAGCAACCGCAATGGTATGACTGCCTCCTTAATAAGACAAAGTACTACCATTGTAGATATAAAACTACCTCAGTGATTCTGAAAAATCATAGATGCTAACTTTAAGTCAAGTATTAATGCCATTACCTAGTTCAAATTTGTTCATGATAAAACAGAGTCGAAAGACTGTCACAATGTCCTCGTTTGGATACTTTGATGGCACATATCCACGAAGTGTTTAGACTCCAACCAAATCCCATTTATTTCGGCCTCTCTCGATCGCCGTTTGTCGAACCGAACTGTTTCGTGACTGCCGACAATCACCATTGAGTGATCTATGGAGCGTACGTAGCAACAGTGTAGCAGATTTAAAAGAGCCACCCGTCCTTTCAGCAGACGGTCGTCGTAGATGTCTACTTTTGTTGTCATTTCTCCTGTTCCTCTTTTCCTCTTCCCTACAATTTCGCAACGTTCCTGATCGAATGATTGACCCACACATTTAAGTTATATATTTGTATATCTTCATGGATCTCGAGTATTTGCAGCCTACGTAAGATTTTTGCAAAAATAATGGCAGTTTCTATCACTGTGAAACTTACGGAAAGTTTTTCTGCAGGAAATATTTGTCCCATAGATTGATTACTCATTCCTTTGAAGTAAGCCTACTTTTTAGCCAATAACTGACTATAATGTACCTCTTTTAAAGTCTAGTTTACAACGATTTTATTATGTTTGAAATGACGCTACTAAAGTACGACAGTCGCATCGTTTGGCTTTATAAGTTCAAACGAGAACATATCATAGCACCAGCAAAATCTGATCAACGCATGGATTACGAAATGGCTTTCGAATGCACATTATGCAGATGGATAAGAAGCCTTCGTAGCGAACACATGAGTCTTCATGATAGAGAAGATGCATCAGGAATTGAATCTCCGTCAGGAAATAATGTAAAGTGCTACTCCGAAAACCACTTGAGGGATAAGAAAATACTCAAAACTCACAATTTAACAAACGTTGGTCGTTTAGAAAGGTGAAAAAGCTTGGTGGCTAAAGAACTGAATGAATGGTGACAATATCGTCAAAACGAAGTCTGTTCTGCGCACCTTTCACATAAAAAAGCTATTTATTGATCACACTGTGAAGCATAACAAAAAGTGGGATTTTATACGACAATAGGCGGTAGCATTTCATCAAGCAGGTTGGTACGAAAAGAGGCTGCTAAGCGCTTTCAAACGTCAAATTTGCATAAAAGATGGTCGTGATGATTATGAAGCCATGTAATAAAACGTCTTCAGTTTCGGTAAAACGACCAGCAGAAAAGCACTGACAGGAGCCAGTTAAATCTGCAAAACTACAGCGGAATAATCCAGACATGATTGACAGAAAATATGGAACCTTGTTCTACGACAATGTTCGGAACAAGTGTTGCAAAACTAAGGCTAAAAAAATCGGAATGAGTTAAGATTTCGAGAATTCCCCTGAACGGCTACAATTTTCGAGACTTTTGCCAACCAACTACCGATTAGCATTTTTCAATCTGCTATTTGAGAAAAAACCGTTAAGAACTAGATATTGCTTTTGAAAAATTCATTTCCTTAAGAACATCGGAACTTTATATGGCTAAAATAGACAAATTAGTACCTTCCTGACAATCTGGGTTATACCTTCTTCAAATTTCTGTTGAAAAACGGCGATTTTTGCTCAAAAAAGGAATGACTAGCGATGATAAGAGGTGATACAACTCGATGTTATCGAGCGCTTGCCTAGTTAGTCGAAAGAAACAAGGGAAATTTGCATGTAATGTTTCCAACGCTCACAAGATCCTACTATGGTTTGAACTTGAGACATACAGAATCCATGTTACCGGTGATATATGAGCTTTAAACACTATCGTTTTGAACGTATGTTATCAATGGATCGCGATAAGTCCATGTTACTAGTGGCTTCACCTCCAATAGAGTTGGCCGTGATGTTGCTGAGTTTCTCTATATGCTCTTGATCCCAATTCCAAATCCAGACAGAATTCGTCGCGGTTATTATCCAAACGAGATATTGGACTCCGCTACGGTTGCTGTGAACGGAAACGACATTTACCATTGATTCCGATGTCAGTTCATTAAACTGATATATTTTAGTGGATTTCAAAAATTTTTTCTAGATGCACTGTTCCAGGCTGCCTGCACGGACCATCGGCTGAATATATTATTAACCATATTAGTTCCTTAGATCTAACACCAGTTTACTTCCTTTCTAGAGCAACTCCCTCCAAGTGGGCAACTCATATTCCTCCTTCGGAACTTGGGTAATACTTCGGTCATGTAAGAGAAAGCGTTTGTTTTCCTCAGAATGTTTTGGTAATAGGACTCAGAACAGTTTATATTCCCATTTTGGCCTCTTAACCAAATTTTACGACCGTTTCATTCTCATTGGCCGCTCCTAATAAGGTGTAGAGGAGTAACTGATGGTTCCAATTTTCACTGAAAATAAGGAGATCATCACACGAGATGGTAGGATATGGTAAAAGTCGTCGCGAAGGGAAACATAACGCTGTACGACAAAGCCTACAGAACTAAAATTTCGTCAAACGATCATTTCTTAATGAACGACAATTTAATCAGTTCTTCATTCACGCCTTTTGTATCACATATGGCTATTTCAAGAGATTTGATATGGCATGCTGCCACAACATAAGTGAATCGGGATTTGACGTGGTCATTCTGAAATTTCAGATGTAGAAAAGGAAACAACCTCATAGGATTTGGCTGCCTTTCGCCAAATTCCACATCGTATAACGTAATAGGTAAGAGTAGTTGGTGTGTATGGTGCACTGAGAGAAGTGTTGATGGTTTATCGATACTTTCTCATGTATTCAAAAGGTAGCCCTGGTATGATGTTCCGTACTCGTAATCATGCACAGTCGACTGCTGCATGGGGTGTTTGTCGCCTTGCGACTATTGCAACTAGGTCTCTATCAAAGTGGTAAGTAGTCAATGCTAGTAACTGACTTACCAATGGAAGAAGGACTATCAAAGGGAATATTAACCATATCTTTTGCTTTTGCCTCTCAGGAGTTTTGTAAACATCGTCATGCTCAACCAACTACTAAGTTTGAACGAACAAAACTTCAACAACAAAGAGAACCATTCCGTAACATTCCAATACTGCAATATTTACAAAAACTTGGAAAAAACCTTACCACAAGCAACAGCTTCCCACTTTACATCACGAGGGTGGAAAAGAATGTGAGGTTCACTGCATTCCGTTTTATTTCCATGCCCGAGTTGATAATCGAGCGCCTGCAACAATGTGCAGAAATTCCACTCATCAATAGTAACGAAATGTTATAGTTATTTACTTTTCCCCAAGTGAACAAAGAGCCTTGATCGGTAATCACTGCTGAATGAGAGAGACCTGTGGATACATCGACAACTTTTCCATCAAGAAGGTGCAATACTTCTCTTACACCAAAGCCATTCCGAGGAGCATCCATGGGAAGAGGAACTTTTGGCTTCTCTTCATTCGGCGATCCCTGAAAGTAGAAAAGATATAGATATCAACATAAGTGAAATACACATAGAGCCAAGAAGAACATAAAAAACGGAACGAACCATTTCCTCTCCGTCGTCTCCCTCTGCCAACCTCTTCATTTTTGCCATATGTAATCTTCTGATAACAAACATGCGCATTTTCACCTCCTGTGGATTAAGGCCCCATTCAAACAAACGACCATCTTCTGCTATTGCAATGGAATGGTAAAATCCAGTGGCAATTTTAACGAACTGAAAGTAGTAAAAACACACTGATTATAGAAAAGTCGATATTTGAGCAATGTAATGTTTAATGAAACATCAACCTTAGTATCATGGTCTATGGGAAGGGGACGAAAATCGTACTGCTTCTTCAAATCCTCTTCGGTGCCTAATTGGCCGTAGCTTCCACTTCCAGAAACAAGGATTTTCCCAGAAATAGTAAGGAGAACAGTATGAACTCGCCCACAACAAACTTCTTTAATTGGTTCCCTGTAACAATTTCTATAACAAAGAAGTGTGAGTAATCAAAATCTGATAACAAGCATCAAAGTAAAAGTAATAAAAAGGGCTACAAAGTTGGGGACTAAACTGGATAGCCCGTCTTCAGGATTTGTATGGTCCCGAGCACACGCTACACTCATTTAGTCACCCATGTTCGAACTCGGCAGTGGCAGTTTGCGTCACACATGGTCTCTATATCTATCTCTGCGTATATTAAGGTATCGATGAATGGACAATATTTTCATGCTTGCTGATAGCACCGTCAGAGAGGGAGAAAAAACTGGCCGAGAGAAAGGCAAAACAAGGCCCTCGATTGGTGTGCTGGATAACACATAAACATCCGGTAACAGTTATCGTCTGCTCGAAGCCCAACTGAGGTTCCTAGTTTTCCTCGTATCCCAGCATTCTTGTGGCAATAAGAGCGTTGTTATTTAATTTGTCCACATTGGTATTCTCTCGTTATCGAAGAAATTAGGTGAACTTTGCTGTGACATGATGTTCTGTTGACTATTAACATAAAATAATGGTTTGATGTTTTAGAACGTTCGCAGGTCGACATCACAGGCAAGCCTTGTAGATGAAGGGGAAGTTGACCTCCAAAAATTTCGTAATTTTAACACAAGCGCGGTAACCGTAAACCATGCTATATACTCGTGGACGTTACCGCGTCTCCCTTGCTCTGTTTGTTTAACGGTTTCACCGTCCCAGATATGAGTTTTGATGGGAAAAAACGAGAACAAGAAGACTTCAAGAAAATCCAAAAGAGTGTTTCCCGTCGTGGTGGAATAATATCAAGCCGGCAAGAACCTATAGAATCTAATGGTTTTTCTTTCAATCAATAAAGTCCACTATGACCTAAGATACGTTTGTTTCCAGTTTAAAGGAACAGTTCTCTTTAGCAATGAATTAGTTGAAGCCAGTTCGCATTAAATAAAATTTGCTTGGTGCAAGCAATACTTTCAATAACAGAGCATATTTTAACCATATTGCATAATTAAGTGAAACTGGTACTCATACTTCATTTCAGCTTAGGAAATATGGCAATAAAACACACCCGGGATATGGTATTCGAGTTGGTACTAAACAATCTGATATATGACGGCCTCCCATTCCAAGTTGTCCCCACACTCCCCATCCGAACATCCATACTTGTCCATCCGTGTTAAGAATAGCAGAATGGAATTGGCCAGCGGATAATGAGCGAATCACTCCCCAGTCACCTTCTATTAGCTGTAAAAAGAAATAATTATTCAAAGTATTAAATTTGAACCAACACGTAGAACATGAGAAGGAACCAGGAGCTATTCAAAAGTTTTCTACAAAGATTTTACACTCACTCGAAACAAACTATCAACTCCTCTCTCTGTTATACTTGAGAAAACAAACATCCATACTTCATAACACTGTATGTTTAGTAAAGAGTGAAAGTGGGAAGATACCAAAAGAAAAACTTCACCAGGACTTTCGACGCCACTAATCAGTTTAGAAAAATGTTGCAAAGACTCTCCTGTATATTATCGAATAAAAAAACCATGACTCTATCTTTACCTGGGGTTCATGAACTCGTTGTGAATGTCCAACTCCACATTGGCCAAAACGGTTTCTACCCCACGAGAAGAGACGACCTGGTTCCAAAAGCCGATTAATTTAAAAACCTCGAAGAACAAATGAAAATTTTACCAGCAGAAGTGAGAAGCAAAATGTGCTCAGCACCACAGCAAATACTTCTAGGACGGCCTTCCACGTGAACAGGATGAGGCAACTAAACATATAATTGAGAAAAAAGTAGTAAAAAGATGAAGTTTGCATAATAAGTCGAATAAACAAACAATAGTTGACTGAAAGGAAATACTACCACTGGTATCAGATATACAAACTGCTTCGCGTTATTAAAAGGATAAAGTTCACGGTGGTGATCAATCTCTGAGAGATGCGCCATGGCTTCGACTTCATTAAGCATCGTTGGAGGCGACTGAATGCATATCTGGTCTTTACTATGACTCGCGCTGGTCTACCAATGTATCGAGCCAGTGGTGCTATCCTCCCAGACAAGTCTAGTACAAATTCGCCGACACTGGAGGGATGGAAGACTTGGTGGGCCTTGGCGCGGGAATCAGTTCCACGTGTGTGTCACAGTGGCGCCTCCAACCACTGCACCACACGCGCCCTTGGTCATACGCACCACAAACGCCTCGAAATACTAAGGAGACATAGCGAGATGGAAGCGGTGAGAAATGGAAACGGCATCGTCCCTTTCATGAGATCTCATCGTGGCGCATTCGACGTTGACGATGAGGAATGCCACGGAAGCCACTGTATATTACAGAACGTGAACAGTGAACTGAAGGCTTCATCGGAAGCAACTACAGGCACAGCGGTTTGAGAATTCGCAGACGAACTCGGTGCAAGTATCTCAACTGCTTCGTTGCATCTAAAGAAAAATTGGAAAAAGACATATCTCCGGAAGTGGACGACGTTCGAATTGGCAGCAAATCGCACTGCCGACGCGCAGCCACATTTCACTGAAGACGTCGAAAATGTTGAACGAGCTGGACTATGAAACCATGTCTCACCTACAACATTTGTTGCACAATCTCTTTTCCAACGATAACCATTCCTCAAGTATTTAACTTCCTTTGCGATAAATGCTTCAGAAAGCAAGTCGAGACCGAAACTACCTTCACCTTTCATTCCCTCCATAACGCTAGAGTTTTATGCAACCATTCCCTCTCCGTTAGTGAAAATGTGTGGGGCGCAATGGTTCTTATTTCGACTAATTTCATTCAGAACAGATATGCTAGTTTAAAGATATGGATGTGAAATCACAAATTAATTTCCGAACAGCCCGATATTTTGTCCTTATATCACAAAAGAAAGCGCAGGAGGAAAACTTCAAACCTACAAACAGATACAAACAGATACTACAAGATACAAGAAAAGAAAGAAAGGAAGAAAAGACATATTTCGCAAAATGTACGCTGAAGTAAATAGATTACTAAGAACAACTTCAGAAAATAATTTTGTATAGTAGCCACCTGCTGAGCACGAGTGTGTTTTGAACCGGTGGAATTATTCACCACTGACTTCCTTGCTGTCTTGTCCATGATATCTAAGAGTTCTATATTTAAAAACTCCAAAAAATACATAATAATTGATGAAATGCACTAACTAATAACAAAATCCAGGGACTCAGACGTTATAGCATTAACCCTAAATATTATCTCTCTAAATGAAGAAACTGATCACTACCACAGTCAAAAACACACACACACACACACACACCCACACACACACACACACACACACACACACACACACACACACACACACACACACACACACACATACACACACACATATACACATACACATACACACACACACACAAACACAAACACACACACACACACACAGTTCTTGAAACGATTTGGTGCGTTTACATGTACTTTGCGACGATTTCTTGTTCACTACACAGGTGATCTAAGTTAGAAGATTGTTAAAGGATAAAGGATAAAGTTCTCTGTGTTGATCAATCCCTGAAGGATGCGCCATGCATTCGACTCCATTAAACATCGTTGAAGGTGGCTGAATGCATATCTCACCATTACACGGACTCGCGGTTGCCTACCGACGTATCAAGTCAGTGCTGCTATCCTACCAGGCAAGGCTGATACCAATTTGCAGACCCCGGATGGATGGAAGGCTTCGTGAACCTTGAGTGTGGAGTCGATCCCACTTATATTGCAGGGCACCTTTGACCACTGCGCCAAACGCGCCCTTTAGAAGATTGTTTGTGATAAGAATAACACAACCATATGCGGCTATGAGGCATTTCGGACTGCGTGCATTGAGTTTAGTGAGCATCGCATAAAAAATATGAAAGCTGGATGGCGTCGGAGAATTCGCTAAAGTATTTAAAAACAACATGTAATACTATTCGGTTGCTATTTAAATACTTGTCTACAACAGAACGCTTTTACGGTCAAGTCATGACGCCCACAAATAAAATTCAATATGAAACAAACGCCAGCACCTGAGGCTTCGAAGGTCTTGTTTTGTTGATTTGTAAAATCGCCCCAAACCAATAATTGACCATCTATCGTAATAGCGGTAGATCCATTTGACCCACAACTGACACTTCGGCAAGGAGCATCAGAATTCTAAAGTCAATTAGCGATTTTCTTGAATGGAACAGTTCGCTGAGAAATGTTTGCTCAGTAGAATACAACCATTTACGGCTCACCTGTGCCCATGCCGTTTTGTCACTGATTATATACATAGCAGAAATAAGGTAAAGAATTGAGCAATGTTTAGAGAAGCTGAAAAAAACCGTTTTATTTCTAAACAATCTTCTCTCTGTTAACCTTTTATGTGATGCCTGCTATAATTTTTCACGGCAGAGTATCATGTGAAATAAAACCATAATTTCAACTTATTATTTACTGCCTACTTTTTTTAACGGCAGGGTATTCATTGTAAAATATAACTTCAACGATGCTGAGATATTTGCAAAACTCCGGACCGCAGGTGTATGCGGTGGGGAACGAACAAGAACATCTTTTGCCATCAGATCGATAGAACTAACTGAGAGACAGGCAAAACGATGGACCCGGATGGTGTGGTGGTGAAGTGCGCTGCTCCCCAGCAAGGACAACAGCGCGTGTTCGTTTCCTGTCAATGCCTTTACCTCAAATCTTATTTATTTAAAACCACTCCAATAGAAAAATCAAGTAAATACACGCAACTTTTGGCACAGTACTTAACTAGGGCTCAAAGTCATAGAAATAGCTCGCAATATTACCTGCCAAAAAAACCAACAATGACCGTGAGATAGAGAATAGGATATAAAGGATTAAGGATGAAGCATACGGTACTTATCAATCCCTGAGGGATGCGTCACTCTTTTCACTTCATCAAGCATTGCTGGAGATGCTGAGGGGATATCTAGCCTATACAACGACTTTTGGTAGCCTACTAATGTATCACCTCTGTACTACAATTCTCCCAGACAAACTACTAGCAATCTTTCGACGCTACAGAGATAGAAGACTTGGTTCGCACAAGGCCCCAACTGCGCCGACAACCACGTGTGTATTGCAAGGTAATTCCAACGATTGCGTCGTCGCGATGGAGAACATAGAAGATGAAAACAGTCGACAACGACTTCAGGCACAAACACGACGACTTAGAGATGATAACCTAACAGTGCCGAAACATTACACTAATGTGTAAAATCAAAACAAAATTCGAAATATTGGTGTCGCCCAAAATGAACAAAAAGCAGTGCAATAGCCTTCGCGAGGTCTCTTCTGCACCTCTTCTGCGCAACAAAACCTGACACTGTATTACTCGAATCGTGATATGGGACTAAAATGAGTTTTATTTGACGGGCGATTACAGAAGGTGACTACTCAGTGGCTAGCATGAGGAGGCACCTGCAGCACCTCCATCACCTATGAATTCGTCGATGAAGCACCGATTCGATCGAGTACCACTAAACACCATTTCTTCTCGTCGCGCAACAGGGGTTTCTCGAAGGACGCGAGGAGGACATTGTACTTTTGGTTCTAACGCCTGTATTTGGCGTAGAGAACCTTGTAGTTCGCTGGACTCTGGCATGGCATAAGCCTAATTTGCTGGCTTCCAGATGGAAACGTCGAACTCCTTCTTAACTTAGGAGACACTGTTGGGAGATTAAAACCAGCCGTATGTCACAGTTCTAATGCCAAGAATATCTCACATGAACAATGATGTAGTCAGTCGTTAGAAGTGGAAATGGAATCACTTACTATGTCCTTAGAACATTCTTACGCTATAGAAGCTTATAAACAGTGATTGAACAGAAACCACATGTTGGCGAAAAATACCACACTAAGATGTCTTCCATACGATCAATAACCATCACGAAGGATATCACAGGACAATAAAGGAAAAAAGTGCGTTGAAAAGACATCAAATGTAAGCCATTTAAGAAAGCACAGCCAAAAGAAATGCTTCAGGGCAAGGATCATGGCATCAGCACGATAACCAAACTCGTTGAAAGCATCATGACAGTACAAATAGACCCCTTTGTTTTACTTTCATTAACATAGAAAATTCCCCTGAATCACTTGAGCCAAAGGTCAGTGGTCACGAATCCAAACATCGAGGGCATTCTTATTCGATATAATGCAACTTCACAAATAGAATATCGCTACGTAAAGCATATCATCTTGGTTGTAAAGGGAGGTGCCCCACAATATAAATCCACCTCTTCGGCACTACTACGCCACCATTCTCACACCAATGTAATAATCAGAAAAGGATAACAAGAACAAGATTCGACAGCGTTATCCGCTACAAGACCTTCAACTTGCTGAAAATATAATCTTACACAATATCAAACAGTATCTGTATTAAACAAATGCACATTGACTTCGACAGCACGCGTGAGATCTCTGGCCCTCAGCTAAACACAAGGCAAACGGCACTACTGAGAAGCACATACATGATGCCACATACACACTCAACAGAAGGGATACTTTCAAATGCGTCAGCTATGCAATCGACTAGGAAAGCTTGTAAAAAAACATCGAAGACATAATGTTAGATACAGAAGAAATAGAAGAGCTCAAGGTTACTTTTTCCGCCTAACAGTTCCCTGCTTTATTGTACACTTTAGAAGAACGAATGCAACCTTTTAAAAAAGAAAGAATTTGTCGGAGATAAAGTCGAAAAGGTAGTGTTAGGATTGGACCAGAATTATAAATTGAATGATGAAATCTGATGTCCCGAGCTACGCAGAACACCAGAAGTCAGATACTCTACCCCACACGCCAAGATGTCGCACATCAATTAGATAGGCCGGATACCTGGAGATTCCTGAGGAAAACCGTTCGACAACAGCCGTCAGTCATCGGGTCCTATGAAGGATCATCATGAGCGCTCAACACGAATAACAACGACCCGAAGGTCAGAGTTCTTCACGAAGAAATTAGAGTAAAACTAATTTGCTACTCGGTGTCTATCGATCGTGGATATATTTGGTAACTTGTGTAAGAGGCCAATGAAGATTTTACTGGCAACAGATCGAGTCCATGGGTTGACAATCAGTGGAAAGACAAGTGTGTTAAAATGCAAGATTCTGCGGTGTACTTAAAGCAGAAAATTAAATATTGACAACAATTTTCACATATACATAAATATATCACATATACATGGATATACATATGCTATATATACATATTTATATATACATAGAGATAAAACTAAAAAAAGATAAAGCTCTCGGCTTTGATCAATCTCTGAAGGATTCGCCATGCACTTGACTTCATTAACGATCGTCTGGAGGTGATTGAATGCATATCTGGCCTTCACAATGACTTTTGGTGGCCTATCGATGTATCGAGCCAGTGCTGCTATCCTCCCAGAGAAGTCTGGCACTAATTTGACAACCCTGGATGGATGGAAGGACTGGTGACCGATGGGGGCGGTAATCGATTCCACGTGTGTGTCGCAATGGCTCCTCCAAGCACTGCGCCCTCATACACGCATATTATGGTGGTGCGTATATATGTATACATATATACATATATATATATATATATATATATATATATATGTAGAAAATGCTAATACATCTACAGAAACTTACGTTGACATGTACTTTACAGAAAGCCGTAGACAGCTTTCGTGATAAGAAATTGAATTCAGTGCAGCTTGCCAGTCACATAGTAGTGACACAAGAACCCCAACTTCCTCATCTCTCAATTCGGCCCAATCGAGATTGGCAGCACATGTCATCATCTGAAACTCGTTATTTTTTCTTAAATTAATTTTCCAACAAGATAGACGTTCGCAATGGAAAAACACGCTCCTGTCTCAATCTTACCAGTGATCTCACAGATGGTACAGCGGTTGACCAGTTTTTCGCACCGTTGCATATGAGGACTCTGAGGACCTCTTCTTGGTGTGTCCGTTGCCTCAATGCAAGCAAGGTTGCACTTCGCCATAACTGAGCCTCAGCACAAATTCTTGCTCCCTTATCCACATTGACATGTCGAGACAGAAAGGCACTGTCACAGTAAATGAAATTAGAACAAGTTCGACATGTGCCAAATTATTCCACAAATACCTGAGTTCACTGTCAATTGCTAATCGAGTCTCAGAAACACAAGCTCCATCGCTCGACAATGTCGAAACTTCGCTTCTCCGAACGTAAAGCTCAACTACTTTCTTTCGTAATGAAGAATTGCCATCAGATTCTACTATTCGCAAAATCTGACAAAAAAAACGATGGCTTATGGTCCGAGTAGATATCTCTAGGAACTGACCTCAGGCAACAGCTGCTCTTCTTGCTTGTGGTTTGCGAAAATATTCACGAGCTCATCGATTTCCAGCTGAAAGAAAAGAAAGTCATTAAGGAAGTAACGCGGAGAAAGAGATTCATTGACGGAATAGTATAACAAGGCACTGATTTAAAACATTACCCACTACTACATCCACACACATGCTCTCTCTAGATGTACTGAATCAAAATCAGTGTAGGACACAAACAAATAAAGAAAATGCCAACCCCAACAGTTTTTGCCATAGAAAGTATCCGAGAAAGATCGTCATGTGTCATTTTTTTGCCGCATCGAGCCGAAACCAAGCTTGGAATTATACTGAGCTGAAACAACCATGACCATCTCACGAAGTACCGTAATTTTTTTCGAAAACTATTTGCATAGCAGATTGCATTTATAATACTAAAGTTTTTCGAATAGTGTATTGCACAGCTGAAAACATGCGTAAATAGTGGAAGGAATTATGGACCTGAAGCTGGGAAGTATTCAGTGAACAAGCCTTAGCAACATGTTCGACCAAAGTAAGAGAAAAATTCTGATTCCGGAAAAGAAATTCAGCTGCTACGTTCTCCAAAACACTGAAAACAATAAAAGGTTTGAAAAAAATGACGCCCCTTCGTGACGTGCCCTACACTTCTTTTGGAACATAACATGGTAAACGTGGACAAAAAGGAAACCAAGGTTCTAGCATGGGAATAACCTCTTTACTAAAAGAAAAAAAAGGATAAAGCTCTCCGCGTTGATCAATCCATGAGAGATATGCCATACATTCGACTTCACTAAGCATTGTTTGGAGGTGATTGAATGCATATCTAACCTTTACAATAACTCGCAGCGGCCTACCGATGTATCGAGCCAGTGTGGCTATCCTCTCATACAAGTCTGGTACCAATTTGCCGACCCCGGCGAGATGGAGTGTTGGCGGGCCCGGGGCGCTGGGATCGATCCTATGTGTGTGTTGCAGGGCGCCTCCGACCACTGCGTCACATGCCCCCCTATCGTTTTACTGGTCTGTCAAAAAAAAACTTACTGCACGGAAATAAAACATTTAAATAAAACACACCTCGACAAACTTTGCGCAATACGAACCAGACCACGCTCGTTAATTAGCAGACATGATGGAAGCTGTGCTCTTCGAAGTGAAAGTGGCACAAAACCTAACGGTCTCCACCCACACGCCCCCTTTACTATCGAAAACTCCAAACGAACCGCATTCAACTACAACGAAGTTCACTGCGAAACCAAAGAAAAGAGCATAAAATTTAGGAAGACCAACTGTATTACCCCAAAGTGCACCGCACTCCTCACTTCTGCTTGTTTCGAAACTGTAAATAAGACACTATCTGTGTAGTGGACCATCCACGTTTCTGGAGGAATCTGAACCAAAAATACTTCATAGGTGAAAATACAGTACAAGAAAAAGAAAAGAGATGACCTTAAAACGTTTCTTTGGAGGTGCACCAACACATGGAAAAACATCATAAAGCTCAGCGAAATTTTCTACGCTGTTTAATAACACGACTCCTTCTGTGTTTCCACTGAGATGCGACGAAGCGGGTTCAACCTTAATAAAGTTGGCAAAAACACATCAAGACAAAATTTCGACAAGTATAAAAGAAAAAGGAAGATACCTTTTTAAATTCTGATGGTATGCAGGATGTCAATACTTCTGTTATACCGCGATCACCATTTTCAAGTGGAATGATCCACTGCGCTCCTGTGAAGCTCGTGAGCTAGAAGTGACAGCATAGTAAAGTTTCGATAAACTAAGCCTATACTGTTACCTTTTCATTTACTGCCTACTATAACTTCTCGCGACAGGGTATGATGTGAAATAGAAGCACAACGGTACTGAGATACTCTCAAAATTTGGACCCAGCGCCAGATCGAACTACGATTACCCTTTCCAGGGGCTCATGTATTGCACATTGCACCATTGAAGCCCTTGCTTCGCGTTTTTCTCAGTTAGTTTTCTACCTAACGCTGCCATCAGCAATTACCCGTCAGTGGGATCGATCTGGGGAGCATAAATCGGCATTGAAGCCAGTTAAGCCGAAGGCCTCCGTGGTGAAGTGTCTAGTACGCGAGACCCCGGAAAGGGTAATCGTGGTTCGATATGGCTCAGAGTTCAAGTTTTGTCAATATTTCAGCATCGTTGTGGTCGTAAATCTGTAACGCCGCTGTTTCCAAAAAAATAGAAAAAAAATAACACCAGTGAAAGAAGAAATCGAACCAACAGCGGAGTCATATAATAAAAGGTTGCGACTACACCAAAACTTACAATGACTTCGGCATTATCTTTGCTTTGCAAAATCTCCACTTCATGGATACTTTGTGGTGCATTTAACTCAGCAACACATTTCCGACTGCGTAAATCCACAAACATGATGGTTCCTGCCTTAACAAGTAGTACTGCAGAACTCGCTAATGGTTTCTAGTTGTTAAAATCAAGCCAAATATTCACAAACTGAATAATTTCAACATTTTGTGTTCAATTTTCGATAAATTCATATCATAAAGAAAGAAGTGTTGGAAATAAGAACTGGACTATAATATCTTTTCTTTCCCACCAATCCTCATGAAGTTTTTGCAGTCCTTACTAAGAAGTCTCGAAACAAGCTCGCACATATTGACTTCTTCTTGACCTAACGTTCCAGCGATTATAACACTATAAACAATTATTTTATTCTTAACTCACAAACAAGCTAAGATTTGGCTGATTTCGCCTTCCTCGAAGCCTGGAAGGGTCAAGTTGACTGCAATCTACTAAACCAAACACTGTCATAACCATAGTTTGCAAAAAAGCTATTCTGCATCCAATGTGATTGAAATCTTGGTTTAGCATTTTCTTTGCTTGGTAATGGAAGTGCTTGACTTAGTAAATTGCCGTCAACTTGACCTTTCCAGGCTCTGAGAAAGCTGAAATCCGCCGAAACGTCAGTTTGTCGGTGAATAAAGAATAAAACAACACCTTGTGTTTGCTCAAAAAGAGTACAAAGAGTTGTTCGATCAATGCCGAGGTTTAATTTCTTTTAGAAAGTCGGTCGTATGAGTTACTAAAAACATTTGCAGAAAAAAATGACTATTGGTTAAAACCGCACTCGAACTATCTAGCCCAGTACACGACGGAAGATGTGTCTTAACGAATTTACCTTGTTGGAAAAAACAAGCAACGGTCGAGGCGGATTTTTGGTGACAAAGCACCGCATGCATGTTGGAGTCAGAAGGCAATCGTTCACTCCTGAACTTGGAATAGAAATGACCACGGATCTGTTCTCCGGCAACCAACGTGACGCTCCCCAGGGTACATCCTAAAAAACAGTCTTGTGGGAAGCAATTTGCTGATTTCAGATATATTAAAAACCTAGACGCAAAAAGTGTACTTATTTAACTGGATTCAATGGGAATTCGTGTCCTCCAAATCAATCCTGTTGATGGGTGAATGCTGATAGCACCAATATTTCAATAATACGGCTGAGAGAAAGGCGAGACGAAGGACTCGCAGGGTGTGGTGGTGAACGCGTTAGTCCCCGGGAAGGTTAATAGCGTGTTCGGTCCCTACCGCAGACACCAATAGTCAAGAGTTTTCCAAATGTGTCAACATCATTACGTATTTGTTTAGTTAGACAACCCCAGCGTCAAAGATATATAGATTGAAAAAGCTTTTCATGGATTAAGAAAAGAGATAGAATCTCATATCAAGAGCAAGAGCCCTTCAAGCTTAATGATCTCATATCAAGAGGCCTTGAAGCTCAATGAACTATAAATGCTCTAGAAAACCGAGACAGCATTGCTGTTCAATGACTGGAACAACAAGAAAACTTTCATCTGTCAAAGAAAAACTTACCATCAAAGTTTTAATGGGAGTTAGTAGAATATCTCCATCTGAAAGACCAAAAGCAGCGAAAGTGGCTTCAGGTCCCAAACAAACAGTGACTGGCTCGACGTACTGACAACAGAGTGAATGTCTACGAGTTAAACTTTTCCGGGCTTTGTCACTTGCCACTTCACAGTAGGTTTGGACATCTCCTAGAAGTAATGTTGAGAAGCTGAACCGTACTAGAGAAAACTGAACATGACAGAAATGACATGGCTCTACAGAACGAAAGTCAACTACATGCCTAAAGATAACAAAATTTTTGAATCAAAAGGGCGAATTTCCGTAACCCCAAAGCACAAAGATAATGAACCAGAGGCACACCTCACCGCTTGATGCCAGAAGAACCACCAGAAGGAAGTTTTCTTCAGAAATAAAGGCGAAATCGATGATCGTATGATCGGGGCCCAGCTCGTCCAGGTGCACATCACAAGCATAGGGATTGGCCATCATCCTTTTGGAAGCTGAAAATGTAACAAAGTTTGGCTTAACGTTGTAATCAGACAAAAAGCCATTACTTGCAGACCTCTCTTCGAATGTCTCACATGGTGAACATACGAGCCAAGACCACTGGCAATACTGGGAGCAGTGCTCATAGTCAAAAACGGATTGTTCGGTTTGAATCGATGAACGACCACGTGTGCATACGTGTTTATGAGCGACAAATGTTGCAATGTCGACGGAGAAAGTGGTAGATACGGAGAGCTATCCCACGTGATATCACCGAGCCAACTATCAATCACTTACATCCGGGACCTGTCCACTATGCTCACAAACCGCATGAGATCTCGCCGACGAGAACAGCTTACAGAACTTCCATGACGCCCATGGCCGGCACGAAGAAAAAAGAAAGTGAATGGGAAAACTCCACCTGTATAATCCTCCCTCAGTCGTGCACCACACCACTAAGGTATAAAGTCGGTCGAGAGAATTGGAATGCAATGTGGAACAGTTGGTCTAGATCCGGGGATGGTTTACAGGCTTGTGATTGGGTTTCCATAAGGACAGCGACGACTCTGGCCGTCTTCTGGCTCACGCTTGGATAGACATCTCATCCACATGGCTAACCCTGCTGGGAGATGAACTTGTATCACAACAAGACACTTAGGAGCATTCATTGTCAACAAAGCACGCTGAAGTGACGAAGTGAAGTGAAATGGGCTGATTTTACGTGTGATGGGATTTAATCTATCTGTTTTTATCTGAACTAAGGTTTTGTATTTGGAGCTTTCCTTTGTAAATTCACAACTACCAAATCATCCTAGCAGTTAATCAATTCTTAAAGAGATACTCTCGTAGTACAAAAGCAAATGAATTGATAAATTCAGATTTTCGTTCCTTCCTAGACATACCTCATTCTATAGTCATATCGGTGATGCTCACAATTGATGAAATTCAACTGAACACAGAAGACTACTAGAACTGTGACGCATCCCATGAGTAGAACAAACCCACCAACCTCATCGGGAAGCGGAAAACTCCGAACGGATGGATGCTGTGCGCCACTGCGAGCCGCTCGGTGCGTTGGCCTAGAGCGCGCTCTGGAAAAGCTCGCCGTCTGACCGGGAGATTTTTGGACAATTCTGGATAGTGTTCCTGTCGTTGCAAAACCTCCAGAAGTGCTATAGTGACAGGCTAAAAAGAAAAGACACTCATTCACAGTATTCAATTATTTTTGTGATGAAGGAAAACGATAGCTAGACGTATCACAATTTGTTAGAATGGTGACCTCATATAGACCACCAGAGAAACAATGGTAAACTACTAACTCCTAAATGAATAACTTCCTTCTCATAAATCATGGAAGCTGGAGGAAACAAGCCGCCAGGGAGCAGGTAGCGCAGTGGTTAGAGGTGCTATGCGAGGTTTCTACCTGCGTCGATATTTTCATCCCTACGGGGTGGCAAATTGGTACTAGACTTGTCTGGGAAGATAGCAGTACCGATCTCATACATCGGTTGGTCGCCACGACTAATGTTATGCACCATATATACGTTCATTCACCTCTACGATGGTATGAATGGAATGAA
This sequence comes from Angiostrongylus costaricensis, assembly GCA_900624975.1. NCBI lineage: Eukaryota > Metazoa > Nematoda > Chromadorea > Rhabditida > Metastrongylidae > Angiostrongylus > Angiostrongylus costaricensis. The sequence continues at coordinate 27,567 of UYYA01005083.1, forward strand.
CTGCATAGAGCATCCATCATAGACAGATGAGTACCAAACTTTTTGTCCTTTTTTTAACGAAATGTGGTCGACAGCAAACCTCTAACATCCTTAGCGTAATTCCCAACTAATCTGCTAATACATTAGCGAGATAAAATAAGGATAAAGGACAAAGCTCCCGGCGTTGATCAATCCCTTCGGGATGCGCCACGCATTCGACTTCATTAAACATCATTTGGAGGTGATTGAATGCATATCTGGCTTTTACAATAACTCGCAGCGGCCCATCGATGTATCGAGCCAGTGCTGCAATCTTCCAAGACAAACCTGGTACCAATTTGCTAACTCCGGAGGGATGGAAGGCTTGGGGGGGGGGGGGGGGGGGGGGGGGGGGGGGGGGGGGGGNGGGGGGGGGGGGGGGGGAGGGGGCCGTGGCGCGGGAATCGATCCCATGTGTATTGAACGGCGCCCCCACCACTACGCCGCACGCGCCCATCAGCGAGATACAATCCTGAAATTCCTAAGGCTTTCCTACTTCCAAAAATGTCAGGCAACTGCTTCATACCGTTCGAAGATCTTCAGCCCATGCTATGCACGACTAGGATAGGGACGACAGGCGCTACGACAGCACACGCTGCTGAGTGTTATGTTGCTTGGAAATTAATGTCCGAGTTGTTATTTTCTTTTCCCTGGATATCTTCTAGCAGTAGCTTTTGTTCTTTTTTCAAGTTCTTTGCTATTATAAACAACTGAGAAACTCGTTCTTCGCACTTTCACTACGTATAAATGAATTATAATATAAATTGTGTATTGACAAATCTTAAAGTTTAGAATTTCAAATGTTAAAACAGCAATTTCTACAAGTCAACTTCTACATCTGAACTCAGACGAACGAAGAGCAAACGGCTGAAAGCATAGTAGGGATATAGAGCCAAGGAATGGTTAAGGAACGGAGGTGCAACGTCGGTCTGAAAGATGTCGTCGTGGCGAATTCGACCTTGAAGATAAAGGACGTATCGGGCTTTCTTCTGGTACTGACTTCACCTTGAATGGTTTGGTGGAAGTAAATACACAAGCAGTTCTTGAAGAACTTGCAGAAGAACTTAGTGCAAGGATCTCATATGTTCAGATGTTTCGGAATAGGTTAGGATATCTGGAAAGTGGAAGAAGCTCGGCGAATGGATGCTTACAGCCAGAACGATCAGCTTCTATGCCGTCTTATAATGCGCGACGAGAAATGGATCCTTTGCCGTAATCGAAGACGATCGACTCAACGATTGGACGGAGACTAAGAACCACAGCACTTTGCAAAGCTAAATTACAATAAAAGAAGGTCCTGCTGAACGTTTGATCGCTCCAGCATCGGTTTGGTCCATCACAGTTTCCTGATCTCATGTGAAACTATTATGGCTGAGATGTATGTGTAGTAAACCGACGAAATGCACCATTCGACTGGTGCATCCGACACTAGTCAACAGTAAAGGATCGTTCCTCCGCTAGGATAACGCATGGCCACATGTAGCACTATGAACGCTGGAAAGGTTGCACGAACTAGGCTAGGAAACTCCAGTCCGCCATATTCACCAGACCTTTCGCTTAGCGGATACCACTTTTTCGAGCATCTCGGCAACTTCCTATGCGAATATGCTATGCTTCGGTAAACTAAGCCGAAAATGGAACTGCCTTCAACCGCATCATAACCTCCAGAAGCCCGAGACTTTAGGCAGGTGGTATAAATGAACTTGTTTTTCGTCGGAAAAATGTGTGGATTTCAAGGGTTTTTAGCTCATTGCTGAAATTCAGGCTTCAAAGAGATAAACCGCTTTAAAAGTGCCGGTTGGAATGGGATATTAATTTCCGGAGTACGATAGAAACCAGTGATAATCGTTGAACTCATTAACTTTTATTGGAAAAATGATCCATTGCTCCTTAAAGTGGATACCGACCTGATCTGACTCGATGAACTATGGGAGAAATATAATCCTGAAAAGGAAGGATACTTTCAATAAAACAGTAGCACCACTTTAGCCGGGAGGGAGTATGAACCGTATTTATGGTTAGTTTGTGGAGTTGTGGACCTCTTCAGAAAGTCAGGATTGTAGCTTCTCCGGATTCCTTCTTACTTCTTATCTCTCACTGATCAGTGGACGACAAACTCTTATGGGAACCATGTAAGATCAGATATTGCATGAGCCCAAAATGTTGGCCGCGAAGTAGATTCTAATAGTTCTTTAAGTAAATCGTTCACGAACAGACCACACTTCATGCCAGTGCTAAGCTTACCAACGGAGAAACAAAAAAGCTATCAGACTACAAACTTTGAAATGGATAAAAAAGGCGTTTCTATCACGTTCGATAAGGTCATTCAACATTATGAAGCAGAAAGTTCAACTGTTGACATACTAATTCAAGGTCTTGTCAATGCCCGTGGCATCTCTTAAAAATTTCACGTTCATTCCATTCTTGGCTGTTCCTTGGTGTCGAACTACAACACCTCAGCGAGGTGCCACACCACCAGCAGGCTCACTTGAGCCTATAAGGAGTTACATGCTTTCATTCGGAAGTCCAGAAAGGAATCAATGAATGCGTTGAATCACCGTCTTTTCGTTAAATACTTCCATACGTTCAACAATGGCTGACGGTTGCTTGTGATGACAACCTGGAACGTTTCAATCAAGGATTTTCCAGAATTCCAGGAGAAAACAATTCCCGAACGAGTTACAGAGCATTTCGACGAATGATATGATAGGCCGACACCATTTTTTGTGATGACGAGCCATTCGAATATAACCTACAGTATAGAGTATAGCTGTGTATTCCGTTTACTATAAATCCGCTAACTATAAAGATGGTAATAAAAAACGAGCCACTCACCCCCCAATGGAATTTTATCTACGTATTTCTCACTTAGAAATTTTGTGGTATGAAAGTCTTTTGAGCCTCAAAACACTGACAGCTTAATGTTCACTCAATAAAATCTTTTGATGACATAAACAGCCGCATTTCGTCGTCACAGTGAGTCCCAACTCTTGATCGCTCATTAAGACAGAGTGATGTCCCGATTATTGACATCTGCTGCATTCCTTGTTTTTTCGAACTACAGATAAAAGATGGCTGTTGAAATGCCCAGTAGAGAGCAGGATCTGTGCGGCGTGTGCTTCTTTCCATCTCTTCAAACACCGGCATAAAGCATGGTTTCAAAACGAGTTCGAAGAACGAACATAAGAATTCACTAGGCATCCTTGGATATCGAAAGATACACTGTGGTCTGCGGAGAGCATTCAGTGTAGCGAGATCTTGTTGTAATGACTAGGGAGCACCCTGACAGAGCTATCCTGGAAATCCAGAGAGAAATCTACTCGGTCACAATTCAGCACCGTTTATGAAGAAAATATAATCCTCAACTGGTAGCCGAGCCAACACACAAAAGAGGAAAACATTCGTGGTATGATAAATATATGAGATATGAGACGAAGAACCAAGTGAAAAAAGACGGGTAGAATCGGTACAATGTGTGAACTCGGATAATGTAGTAATAGAAAAAGCCGAGTTCTATAGAGGCCGACTTCGGTGATATCTACTTTTATGTCTCAATGAAATCAGGATGGATTGTCCATTTCTGCGAATGTATAGCAGCTTTTAATGGACACTGGTATCCAAAACACAAGCATTGGCACACGCAGCGTGGTGAATGCGGTGCTCTTAGAAACTAACATGGATGTATTAGGTGCGATTGTCAGCAATGGCTGTGTCAATTACTTCATCAAGCATCGTAAATGTAAACGAATGCATATCTGGCCATAATGGGTTGCGGTAACCTAGAGACACATCAAGTCAGCCCTGTTCTCCTCCCAGACAAGTCTGATACCACTGGCACTGACCTTTTAGGGATGGCAGGCTTGATTAGCCTGAAACTTAACGTCGACCCAACGGCCGATCCTGTATGTATTAGACGGCAAATAAAGCCACTGCGCTACAAGCGCCTCAGAAGGTAAATTACAGAAATTAGGCTTTAACATCCATTTGTTTTTAAGTTGGTGTGACCAAGCAAGTTGAATCCGCTAAAAGATACGCTGTTTGAATGACAGAGACAAATACGCCTGCTGGATGAAAAACATGTGTATTTGTCAGATTGTTGTCTGAACTACGAAGGACTTTCGACCAATAATTTCTATTCGCAGAAAACAACTGTTCAGTATTCAAAAATCCGTGATCCACCGCCAGTGATGAGGATGAAATCACCTATTAAGCAGAGTTTGGTCAAAAGAAAATTAAATTAAAGTTTCGAATCCTTAGCTGGGTAGGACAGAACACTCTACAGATGATTTATCGCCGTTTTACATCAAATCGGAATCATTAAGAAACCCGGAAAAGAACTCATGCTTCTCCAACCAGTGGTTTTCAATTGAAGCGCTGTTCTCTCGGAGTTCGGTGATCAATCAGAAGACACCTGACACTTTATTTGAGCAACAAAAACCGAACAGAACGTGTAATTTGCCACAGATGACGCTGCGGGAGCACCGAAGCCATCAACACATTGGGGATTGTATAAAAAATGATTGAGCCACTTTCCTTTCGCCTCTTTGATTTGCCCGACAGAGCTGTCTTGCTACAGTCTTTCTGATGATTGTATAGTTCATCGGAAATAGATGTTGGTACCAGGGAACGTTGAAAAAAAAAACCAGCACCCTATACTAAGCAATTTAAGTAAGGATGTTTTCCGGACGAGTTTGCATAATTGTTGCTGGTGAAGACATCGCATACCAGACCGCAGTCATTGAAGAGTGTGCAGGGGTGTTTCTGCTGCACCTGAACACTGACGTCGTACACTTTGGGCCATCCTTTGGCTACGATAAGATAGCAGATCAATGAGGAGGCTTGTATAGGTGCAAATGTACTATAGTTAGTCGTACACGCACCGTTAGCAAAGATATTATGTCTATAAAAGGATCGGCACATAGTATCTTGTAAACATCCTATTTAGACGCATGCTCTCTCCCTCTCTCACCCTTTCCCTCCCAATCTCTCTATCTATCTCTCTCGATACAGACATTTCCGTTGGGACGGGTGACAATTCTTTCAAAGTCGCTGTTGACAGGTTCGACAAGAGGTATTTTCTTGTAGAACATGTATTGTCCATCATAGGTTGCGTTGTCAAACAGATGGAAGCAAACAGCTGTTCAAATCTGTACGCTGATCTGACATCGATTCCGGTAGAACCTTTTCCATAAGCCTGACTAGTGCTACAGTAGTCCTAGAAATAATCTCATCTGAAGACACAGACTGATAAATATTTCCATATCTTCTAGAGTTATCGGTTCGACTTTCCCTATTCGGTTTTTCCCTCAGTGTATCTGTTGTTTTCCTTCAAAATCACGTCCGAAATATCAGTCATAGATTATTGATAAAAGCGCAATGGTTTTTTATCCACCCAAACAGAAGTTATCCATGCGACAGAGGTTCTCGACGTGTTTCCGGTACGAAATTACTTGAAAGCTGACCGTTGACTCCATAATCATCGCCGTCGTCCTCATAGTCCAATTCATTCGCCGCGTGCTCATCCTCGTGACGCAGTAGGGACTCCTCATACTCTTCAGTGTCTTCATTATGTCCTTGTTCGTTATTGATGATGGATCTAATTCAATTCGCCTTCCCGTGAGAGTATTCAAGCGTATTAAATTCAATCCTTCACTAGAAATTGATTCTTGTGTCCTTTGAAATTGTTATGATGGGTCATAGTTATCGTATGTAAAGGATGGATCGGATGTAAAGGATCGTACATAAAATGCATTACGATGCCAAAACATACTTTAAACATGTTGAAAAAGCAAGTAGAAAAACAGACAGCAATCTAATAGAATGATGGACGAGTGATCTTTTGCAGCACACACGACTTGGGAATGTTCTGGAATTGTGGAAATTTGAACTCAAAAAAGGAAAAAAACAGCCAAGTGTTTACAACGACCGAACTATAGGACGAGCAATACAACGAAGGAGGCGGAGATTTGTTATTGTGGAAGCATAATGGAATGCATGAATCACATATGATTCACAGTTTGCGTGATGCAGAAAACCACAGTGTTGCGGTCAATTCAAACCAAGTTAAGCGTTCCAGGGATTGTGTTGATTCACTACAAATTCCACGAGATTTTGTCCAGATCACTATCTTCGTACTCATTCAAGTGGACACCATGAGGTAATTAAAAGCACGTGGTGTTCTTAGCGACTTAACTACTATAGAGTGGTCATTTGTACCTGATTTGTATTTTTGAAATGATTTTTCCACATTTAAGAACTCTTCAAAATGTCCCTGATTTGCCTGAAATCCCATTTTCATAGGGATAGCCGCAGTTCTGTGAAGTTCGGTAACTCTGTGACTTAATTTTTCTCCGTATATAGTTCGAAAACCTAAACCATTTTCTTTCTCACTGGTAAAATGGCACATTTTAGGATGTATGACGGGTGAAATGCTTAACCCAATAGCTGAAGAAAAAAAAGTTCTTTTCTCTAGATGACCATGAAATTAACACAACCTACTGAAACATTGACGAATGATTTCAACATAGAACATAAGTCGTTCGTAAAGTTATCAGTAGAGTGAAGTTATTCCAAGGACTATGCCAAGGGCGATTACCACATAAGCAAGTCGAGTAATGCTCGGAGACGTTGACTGATAGGTCGATGATCAACAGAGTAATGACAGCTGTCGAAAGAAAAACTAATTGAATAAACTTCTAGGACCAGGTGTTCTGTTCAAACTGCAGACGAGTCGTAGAGTTTCACACTGTCCTCGGTAAAATAAGAGGATAAAGCTCTCGGCGTTTATCATTCCCTGTGTGATGCGCCATGCATTCCACTTCATCAAGTATCGCTGGAGGTGATTGAATGCATATCTGGCCCTTACAGTGGCTCGCAGTGGTCTACCGATGTATCGGGCGAGTGCTTCTATACTCTCAGACAAGTCTGGTACCAATTTACCGACCCCGAATGGATGGAGCGCTTGGTGGGCCATGGGCGCAGGTAACGATTTAACGTGTGTGCTGAAGGGCGCCTCCGGCCACTGCGCCACACGTGTCCTCGGTAATCACCATTTCATAACCAATATATTAATCCCATTTACTCAAATATCTTGGAGTTATAAATACACGATAAGTCAGTGGCTTACATAAGTAGTTTCTGCTTTCTCTTTCAAGTCAGTACTTTTTTTTTGAAGAGCTAAGATCCTACAATAAATTGTAAAGAGATCTCTATAAGCATATAAAATTGCCCACAACTACTTGTTGTTTCAGTTCATAAACCTTGGAAGTAGCCAGGCGTTTCTTCTGGAAGTAGTAGAAATAGAAACAAAATTAAAGAAAGAGGAATAGAAACGTGAAATTAAAAAAATACAAACTACAGAAATAGGAGTATAGAAATAAAAGTCCCGAAATTTTTTTCTGTGTTCAGTTGCTACCTCGGCACGATTCGAAATCTGATATTCGAGTGCAAAAGGATTTTGATTCTCCGTCCAAAGTCTTGAGTGATACTTCTGGATTTCTATGGTGAAAGTTTTTCAAATATTTGTATGCATACGTATATATATGGGCGCGTGTGGCGCAGTGGTCGAAGGCGCCCTGCGACACACACATGGGATCGACCCCCGTGGCTCCTCAAGCATTCCATCCCTCCGTGGTCGGCAAATCGGCACCAAACTTGTCTGAAAGGATAGCAACACTGGCTCGATACATCGGCAGGCCAGCGCGAGTCATTGTAAAGGCCAGATATGCACTCAATCACCTCCAACGATGCTTAATGAAGTCGAATGCATGACACATCCTTCTGGGATTGATCTATCCTTTTTATCCTTTATACATACATATGTATATATATGTAAATACTTCTGTAGCGGATCTAATTAGTTCCATAAGAACATTTCAACGAATGTTATCGTCATCGAGTCGTTACACCATTAGCTCTCGCTCATTTTACGATTTATTTCCCGACAAAAAGCCAGCAGGCATCTGTTTGAAAGTGGGAGTGGATTCGAGAGAAGGTCAAGGTGTAAGAAAATAATAAAGGCACCGATGCTCATCCGACTGCTCCAATTTTTTCTGGACGTTCGAACGTAGTGTAATTATGAGTGGATTGAAATTAGTGGGTCGTACAAGCTCGAGTGCAAGTGAATTCCAAATCCTTCCTTGCCATAACGCATTCTTCCTGTGACTAACCGAACGCATTCTGAATCAGTGTGCAAGAGGTTGGCTGTAGAACGTATGCGGAATGACTGGATTATAGGGTATGCGTTGAGAATGCCTACTCCTTGACCATTCTTTTAATATGAAATTGTCCCCGTCTTTGCTAAAAAGCAGAAAAGGTGAACTTCATGGTATTGTCTGATTTCGTAATGATATTCGGTTTATACACTTCAGGATATAACCGTTGAGACTTATCTGACAAATCCAATATACTATGGAGATGACTGTGATGAGCGACGCTCGAAGATGAAGAACTTATAGAAGAGAAAACAGTACAGAACGCTGTCGAAATATCATTGCAACTTGGAACGCTAGATCTCTGCTGAAGCTTTCTCAAGGTAACCACTGGAAGGATTCCGTAAACGTTGACTGTTTTGTAAACCTAAAAAAACCTAACGGAAGGAAGAGCATGTCAAGAACTCAGACGTCTATATCTCCTTAATTATAATGAAGCTCCCTTTCAATGCGTCGTTTTCTTGTTCAGCAATCGTGAGTTTTTAAACAGCATACATTTACTTCCATAGAGAAACACAATACAATAGAGCACTAGCCGACGTTTCGGCAGTATATCCTTCTTCAGAGCCTGGAAGGGTATACTGATATACAATCTACTAGGCCAAACGCTTCAATAACACTTACAAAAAGACGAAAAACTCTATGGTAATTACATGATCAACAGCTTCTCGAAAAACTCACCGCTTTTTCGTGACTTCCAATGAGGAAGTTTAGAACAGCTGATTATAGTCGCATGTGGTTGATGACTGCACTATCCCACATCAGAAATCGATGCGAGCATACGGGGTCAGGTCGCGTATGACCTCTGGGCATTCGTCCCTGCTATTCATTGTAGGGTTTTTGGCATTGATCCAAAAAGCCTCAAGAAGTTTTCGCGCTGGTGTTTTGGACTCTTGTGCAAGGATATTGACTTTTACTTCAAAATCGTCTTCGCTATGCTTTTGTATCCTATGCGTGCCTAGTGGGGTGCTTCGTCTTAGTTTTCGTTTGCCATCTAGGTGCTCTTTTATACGGATACACAAAGGTCTGCCCGTTTCGCCAATATATTCATCTCCGCAATTATTACAAGAGATCAGGTATATCGTGCCTGAACTCATGCAATCATCGTCCCTGCCGTAAGGGCAAATTNAGCTGATTATAGTCGCATGTGGTTGACGACTGCACCATCCCACATCAAAAATCGATGCGAACGTACGGGATCAGGTCGCGTATGATCTCCGGGCATTCGTCCCTGCTATTCATTGTAGGGTTTTTGGCATTGATCCAAAAAGCCTCAAGAAGTTTTCGCGCTGGTGTTTTGGACTCTTGTGCAAGGATATTGACTTTTACTTCAAAATCGTCTTCGCTATGCTTTTGTATCCTATGCGTGCCTAGTGGGGTGCTTCGTCTTAGTTTTCGTTTGCCATCTAGGTGCTCTTTTATACGGATACACAAAGGTCTGCCCGTTTCGCCAATATATTCATCTCCGCAATTATTACAAGAGATCAGGTATATCGTGCCTGAACTCATGCAATCATCGTCCCTGCCGTAAGGGCAAATTACGCAATTTGTTGTTTCACACAGACGGTCATACAGACGGTTACGAATTAACTGACGACGTGGGGAATCTGTGGTGGTATTTCAACTATCGCTACCGATTCCTCTAGACCTGCCCTTCTTAAGCATCGTTTTATAGCTACGCTTACTTCGTCGCTTATAAAAGGCAACATAAACGGGACTTTCTTTTTGGCCAAGTGTATCGCATGGGTGCGTCGCTCTCCTTCTAAGCTTATCTCGTGGGGTTACTATTTCGTAGCCATTGGAGATGGCTATTTGTCGAGCCAAGTCGCGCGACTCTTCCTTTAGTTCCCAGGCTCTGAAGAAGGCGATACTACCGAAGCATCAGCTACTTTTGTATTGTATCGTGTTTTTCTATGGAAGTAAACGTATGCTGTTTTAAAAACCTCGCGATTGATGAACAAGAAAACGACGCATTCATATTCCAATGCCGAGGTTAATAGAAAGTCGATCCTGGGAATCTCCCTCTCAATCTTCCTCATGCAAAGTTGTATCGAAATATCTTCATAATAGGTTAGTTAGTAATACAGAAATGATATACGATAGATTTCTGACAGTAATGTAATCCGATTTATAAGAGTGATATCAGAACTTTTGGCGATGCAGTGGTGAAGCTATTCGGCTAACCTCTACTCAAACAGGACAGAAAAGCATTAGTAGGAAGGCGGTAGAAAGGGATCACGTATACTTTTATTGTTATCGAGTTGATATATTCTCAGTTTCATCTTTGGTATCATGTCATCTCATTGGGAAGATGGGAACGAGAGCTTGCGTTCAACGTAAGCTCGTGAGCGGCGATGGTGATTTCCGTCACTCATGTCAAAGGGACTCTGTTTCATAATCATAGTCGCTCTGTAGATTTTGTAGTATATAGTGCTGCTAATTCCTACTATCAACTCACGGTTGTCTGCCACTTGAAGAGATGCTGGTGCATCTTTCTTCTGAACTTTCCGCCGTCCTTGCCGGTTAGCTAATGATGTTGATCACGTGGTAGATCCTAATTAGGATTCAGGAAAATTTCGTCTTCAAAATGCAGGATTTCGGCAGTTTAGTTTTGATCGCAGCATTTTGCAGAATACACTTTCGTTCTCATTTAGTTAGCAGTCGTTTGTGCTCAGCCATTGGATGTTATGTTAACGGTTCCTCGTGAACTAAGTCTCCTACACATTTTTCCTCTGGCCAAATAACTGTATTGGGAATCCTAGGACCGACTTTCTTACAAGCTCGGTATTGATCAATAACTGAGTTCGTTTTCGTGCCAAATTCCTTCCTCATGTTGTTCTCCGTACTCATTGAACGCCTAAGGTATAGTCTCCACAATCCGTGAACGATCTAGTTTAGTATATTTGCTTTCGCTCCATGACTTCTTCATGAACTGAGCCTTCGTACTACTTGGAAGCAGTCCAATCGATCTTACCTTCCTCACGTTTGTACAGAATTCCGTAACGTAGAAGGTCTCCACCATGTGCGCGCTGTTAGAACGCGCGTTAAGTAGACGATCGAGGAACATTTTGGTGTTCGTTAGATAAGGTGGAATGTGTTTTAACAGCTGGGTAAGTATTAGAGTTATATTATAAATCGCGTCATTCTATCCGTTGACCCGTCTACACAGCTAATGATAAGTTTAACCTTTAAAGTTTAAGATACAATAGACGCAAGTCCATCAGTGGAGATTAAATTATTAGTCTTTATAAGCAAACATAAGGCATGACATGTTACTAATTAAAGTTTAAGTTGCGAAATAAGTGGTGGCTCGTTGTTCAATTTTCGCCATTGAGTTTTAAATTCCTTTGCGGACGAAAGCTGATAAAGAAAAGCGTCTCCAAGGTTTTTGTTTTCGTTATCAAAGATGTGGCACAGTGGTTGGAGGCGCCACTGCGACACGCACATCGAATCGATCCTCTCCTCCATGGCCCACCAAGCCTTCCATCCCTCCGGGATCACAAATTGGTACCGGACTTGCCTGGCAGGATAGCAGCACTGACTCGATATATCGGTAGGCCACCGCGAGTCATTGTAAAGGCGAGATATGCATTCAGTCAACTCAAAGCCGATGCTTAATGAAGTTGAACGCATGGCGCATTCCTCAGGGATTGATCAACGCCGAGAACTTTATCCTTTATTATCTAGGATGTTACATCTAGCTGACGAGGAATTACTACGAACTACCCACTCTTATCACTGCCTAGTAATCTAGCAGTTAATGATTTTATTAGTTCTCGAACTTGTCACATACTATAATAGTAATCATTTTGGGTCAGCTCACTGTTCGGATCAGCTATTCTCCATTGCAATGCCAGATGGTAACCGTTAACCCTGCACCAAGAGCGATGTGTAAGTCTTTAACTTTTAACCTCCGTTCGTGAGTACCCACGTGTGAGGCATAACGGCATTTGGAAAAACTACAATTTCTTCAATACCGTTATAGGGATCATTTGAATTTTTAAAAAAATTATGGAAGTGAAACTGAGAGATGAATGGCTTAATATCATTTGGAATGACTCTATAATGCAAGCCATCTGCGAGCTCCTCATCGGAGGAATAAACGTACATGGCTTCTTGAATCAGCAAGTCATGATCCTCTTAAACGAGTGCCTAAACTGCACAATGTTCAGATGGTCTGGAAAATGTTACGCGTAAACTGGAGGGTTGGCAGTGAGACAGCGATTGGAAGAAAGCTTTGCTATTGCCTTTATATCTAAGATGGAAGCTCAAGTTGTCGATCTTCCTCTATTAGTCTATTGTAGGTACATAAATGATTGCTTTGTAATCAGCTCCACGCAAGAGGAGATGGACAAATGTTTTGAGCTGATGAATGAACAGCCATAGTACTTAACAGTAAACGGAGGGAAACTGAAAGGAAACTGACTTCCATTTCTGAACATTCAAACTAGACTATCCGATAACGGCGACGTCGTCAGGTCGCAACGAAAGCCGAGTAAAAGGAACATACGAGTTCATTTTACCTATTTTCACCCAACACATACAAAAAGGACGTTTATGGGAAACATGATTCAAACAGCCGCTTGTGTGCGCATAGGAAGTGAGCAGAACGAAGAGTTCTTGAAATTGGCGCGGTAAATAGCCATGTCTAATGGCAACGAAATTCTAGCTCTTAGATATAGAGGCAAACGCAGGCCGCCCAACGATAACACTAGTGATAATAAGATTCCTTTTATCCGACTCTTCACCTTCAATGAAATAAGTGCAGCTACAAAACGTCGCTTAAGAAGGGCCGGTCTGGAGAATTTAATAACAGTGACAGAAATGCCATCGGACAAATTCAGAATATGAACTAGCGATAGAGTGGGTGTTTGCATGAGTTCGGGTGCGGTGTACCTAATATCTTGTAAAGAGTGCATGACGAATAGTGGTGAACCAAGTAGACTACTGTGTATCTGTATAAAAGAATTCGGTAAAAGAATAACAAAGTAAAGCTCTCGGCGTTGATCAATCCTGCATGCATTGGACTTCATCAAGCATCGCTAGGACGCGATTGAATGCATATCTAGCCTTTACAATGACTCGGGATGGTCTATCGATGTATCGAGCCAGTACTGCTATATCCTCCCAGACAAGTCTAGTACCAATTTATTGACCCCGGAGGGATGGAGGGCTTAGTGGGCTTGGGACGCAGGGAACAGTCCCATGTGTGGTGCAGGGCTCCTCCGCCCACTGCGCCACACGTGTTCTTTCGGTAAGAATTCGGTAGAATTTAGAATTCCATATAAAAGATCCATAGAATCATTAAATTTGAATTGAAACTAAACACTCCTCTAGGGGCGCATAGAACATAGGAACGGAACGGAGATTTTTAAGTAAAAGGCACTATCCTCGTGCTAGTATCAAACGTATCATGAACCACAAGGTGTAGTGTATGTGATCACGCGTGACCTAGTGTCATACCTCTTTTTTTTTCTTTGACAGGAGCTGGACACATTTCTCGCCACTTGTAGGACTCTGTGCGGCTGCTATCCACCAAATTTTAAAATGAGCTGTTGATTACGCGAGTGGAAATTTGTGTGCAATGTTCTGTCTGCTGAGGTTATGAAATTGTTTGGCGGAGGGGAGTGCATGTCAATTCGACATTTCCAGTCCCTGAAGAAGGCGAAACCGCCGAACCATGCTGTAATAAACTTGTGCTTGCTCTTCAAAAAAATAGTTGCATCGCTTCCTAATCTAGCATACTTGAGAATCATGTCAGTATTAGCAAAGCAATGCACCTACAAAAATGAACAAAACAACCTCTGAGAAAGGGTGATACAATTTCGTATGAGTAATGCCTTGAGTGGTCCCTGACCTGGGCTCCTTAATCTTCCCTTCTGTCCGGGTTTGGAAGATCGTTGGTTGAATGTCTTTTGTGTTTCTGTATCTTCCTTATTTGTTGCTTTTAACATGGTCTATTAAGAAGTACTTTCACTTAGGTTGCTGCTGAATCATATCGTCAAGTCTCATCATCACCTGTATCACCTGTAGTCTCGTTGATCGTCGAGTGACTCGAGCGAGCGCTAGTAAATCTTCCATTTCTCCCTGTCGCGTACAGGA